>JAAEAF010009858.1:0-41090 GCA_011037195.1 Triatoma infestans
GTAAGTAATTTAATTAATATTTTATTAACATATAACGTTTTTCATATATTCATATTTATGAATTTTCAGGATCCAAATAGTACACCTATTATGATCATTCAATGTGCGTCATTACTTGCGATAGAACTGTCTTTTGTTAGCTGTTACTGTTGGGTAGGCCAGCAAATGACTGATAAAGTAAGTGTTGCATTAACTATTACCGTCGTTTTGGCACAACTGTCTAGTGCTAATGATCTAGTTTCCCATTTTTATTGGCGGAACTGTATTATTTCTGTTATAATCATCTGGTACCTTATTCTTGCGAAAAACATCCAACGTAATTCCTGTTTCAGAGTACTTTATAGTTTTTTATTCATGAATAAGTAGCAATATTTCCTCTTAAAGAAGGAAGAAAAAATAAATTTGTGTCAAATTTTATCAAAAGTTTTTCCATAAGAATTTCTGATTTGAAGTTTTGTGGAGCTTTGCTTAAAAAAACTTTGGTAGCCCCTTGATTGAACAAACCGAAAGGGGACCTTCTCGCCCTTCTTCTCTATTCTCACACTTATCATTATTTATACTTTTTAAACAAAGGGAGAATATTATCGGGCGAGTAATCGAATCTAGTCCCTTGAGCTACCTTCATCTTTTATTTTGTAGACACTAAGTCATTGCAAAACCATGCGCTTGCATCTATACGCCTCCCTAGACTTCACAGTTAATTGCTTAATCCACCCCTTCTGTACAATGGTAATCATCATTTTAGCTATCACTAACTGGATCGAAGATTCGTATAAGAATTTTCCTTTCATACCATTTGGAATTTCTCTTCGTTGTTGGAGTCATGTATTTTTCAGATCTATTTTGGGCATTAGACGACAAAGATTTGATACAACAGGGTCTTCGTTTTTCTCTAATACAGTACGTTTTTAAACTGGCTGATCACTGCAGAGTTTCTAATAGAAAAAATTGTTACTTAATAAACTTACCATTTGCTCAAAACTAAGCTTTCTTATTATTAATTCCGTTTTGTTCTCATGGAGAGTGCTCCTTCAACAGAATATAACCAGTCACTGTTTACTTCACTTCCAGACTCATCATCTCACCTTCTAACTAGTTTGAAAATGGCATTCTACATAAAATCGAATGTACTTCCGATAATACTGCCATCGTTTTATTCAATGTCTCGACAATAATCGATATAGTTGATTTCTTAATTTCATAAATTCATTGCTATATACTGAACTAGGCAGTAAATTTGCCAAAAAGGCTGTATGACAGATTACACTACAGTTTCATTTGATTGCATCTCACATCCATTTTGTAAATTATTACATTTTATAACACAATGATTAATTATTATAATCTTAAATATTATAATTTTTGTTGAACCCTTTCGTTCAACAAAAGGGTAAAAAAATAAATTATTCTAGAATTCTAGTCTACACTAAAGTACTATTTGCATTTTTTTGAAAACCTGTGTGATTTACATAACACTCTAATAAACATTGATTACAGTGGGCAGAGATAAGGAATACTATTTACGACGTTCCTTGGTACAATCAATCAATAAGTATTCAAAAATCACTTTTGAAAATTTTAACTGCTTGTACAAGAGATCAAGTTCTAATGGCTGGTGGTCTACAAGAATTTTCAATGAAAGGTTTCAGCGAGGTAATATTACACATTTATCCAATGTTTTCTATTGTTCTTAATTTTAAAAATAAGACCTTGTACATTCATCATACATCAATGGTGGCTCGTACTTAGTTTGTAGCATGCACAAAAAAAAATATATTACATTTTTTCTATCATGAAAACCAACTTAACATTATGCACTCTCGGAAAAGTGCATTTAATATAATTAAAACATCATCATTTTCAATATCACGTCTCATTTTAAGAAAGCTAAATATACAGCAATAACACTGACATCGGCAAAAATGTGTAAGGGTAGTTTGTAGTATCTCCGAACTCTAAATGCGACAGTAACGCTCAAAATGAATCTGGTATTTTATCTGTCGTAGCATGCACATTTCTAATATTCTTGACCTGTTTGGGATTTTCATCCATCATAGTGTAAGTTATCAACTTCGTGTAGAGAGTGTACTTTAACAAAAATTTGTTGCCTCTTCGCAAAGCTTTGGTGTATCACATTGGTCAGATTATGTTGAGAAATAATATCAGAAGGCTTTAATCTCCTTATGGGTATGTCTTAGATCACTTCCAATGTGATGTGATGGATACATTCTATATTCATTAACATTAGATTAGGGAAGGAATTAGCTCTGTGGTAGCGCTTCGACTAGCAGCGCGGAGGTCCTGGGTTTGAATCCAGCATGCATATCCCCTTGAAAAAAAAAAATCCTAATTTTACAAGCTTGCGACCATACCAACTGCTGCTTTGAAGACCTTGTTGCGGATTTCACAGCTCCCTGTACATGTGAAAACCTGGCAATGAAACCCTGCTTTAGACAAGTTTTTTGCAAGATTCTTTTAAAAGATAAGGTTGATGCGAGGTTCTTTTGAAAGTCCCTAATTCAGCCCCCAAGTTACTTTGTATTATCCAACAATCAAGAAACAAATTAACAACAATGTTGTAGAATAGAACTTCAAGATAGAAGTTGGTCCAAAGAAACGATATTGATTTATATTTTGGTAACTCGCGTTAACTGATAGGTCTCTGCTAACCGCAATATCCTTGCATACATTTTCTTTAATTGTTGTTGAAGTCTTCCAGTCACTAATTTCTCTTACCAAGTACAAATTCTTCACACCATCCTATAATTTATCCCGATCAACTTCTATCTTGAAGGTTATTGGCCAATGCCGCCTAGAGAATTTACGCTTTGATGCCAAAATTTTGCTTCATGCTACTGAAGTCCTGATATTTTCGTGTAAGTTCGGCTTGACTCAATATTCCTTATAATTGTTACTGGCAATCACATTTTTCGTCAATAACTTGTCTACGATGTCCCTTTAATCTTCCCCCTCAACTAAGCTTTCTTCCCATTTTTCTACGTCGTATAAACTTACAGGAACATCATATCCTCTTTGATTACTCAGTGTCTGAAACAACACACTTGGCATCTGCTGGGAATCCTTACCAATCCTTTAGTCGTGTTCTGTCACCCTTTGTATTAAAAGCAATTTTATTTAGACTGAAAAGAATATTCAGTATGGTTTTTTTACAGAGAGTTTAATCTTATGCAAATGTATAACTGCCCAGTTAGAACTTGGAATGGGCCTTAATAATATTCAAATGCATTTTTGGATATTCGAATATTTTTGAAATTAAAAAAATATTATTAAGAAACGTCTGTTGTTAACGTGGGTTAATACACTACTGGTTTAACCTTGTCATAACTGCAAATGTAACTGTTAAATTACTGATTACAAATAATAAATTCATAACTTTAATGACGTTTATATTTGATTTTAGCAATATAAAGGTTAGCTACAATAAAAAGTATTAAATGAAGAGAATAAAATGTCCCTTTTAAACGTGAAAGAGATCATGTGATTGATCGAAGTGAAAATGATTTGGATGATCGAAATACAGAAAAATAAAGTATAGAAAGAAGGAACGTTTGATAGTTATGTCAGCCCTAAATTAACAAAATGATTGTAACTAATACATTGCCTAATGAAAATAACATACTTCTGAAACAAGGATACAAGTGGGCAACAAATATTAACATAATATAAAAAAATTAAAGAACTATGAACGTTTAACTTCCACTGCCTATTAAAGACTGAAAGAAAAATTCAAATAAAGCTAACGAATGTCTTGACGACTGATATTTAAAACTTAGTCTGACGATAGCCGAATATCCGAAACCGGTCAGAACCAAAACAATGAAGCATGATATGATTTTACCGCAATAGCAAACCAAAGCCTCTTAATGTCAAAGAAATTGGATATTATGTGGCATGGATTGTGTATGTATTTGTAATTGAAAGGATCCTCAGGCAAATCTCAGAATTACTTTATAATGCACTGCTCCACAAAAAAAGTCGCGCACTTTGTAAAAAAAAAAAAGGGTATATTTTTTGTTTTATCATATTTTGGGACACGATTACTTTTTTTTATTACTTTCAATAACTGTCAGAGAACAATTAATTGAATCAAGGTCCAAAGAGAAGCAATCCCTCGTTTAAGGCTCTTTAGTCTTATTATGTAAACAATATGAACCTTAACTCAACAGTAAATAAATTTATTGACTTTGGTAGTTGCGTTTCGATTTCTTTCAAGCTGAAAGCACTGCAAATTCACAGAAAAATGCTGCAGAGCAAGTAGCCCGTGTTATGCTTTAGTTGAGGACGGACGGAGTCAGCCGTACGCATTACAGGCGTTAGGGTTGCCTGAGACCACCATCCGTAGGGCCATCCAACGTTACCGGAAGACTGGCCTTTGCACTCGCATGCAAGGTTCGGGTCGACCGAGAGCCACAGAAGCATTAAATAACCGATTTATTAGAATTCATATCCTAAGAAATCGAACATAAACTGCTCTTAAAACAGCTCAAACACTGCTTATTTTTCAAGGAGTTCCAGTCAGTACTGAAACCGTACGAAGTAGGCTCGCCAAAATAATTTTGCGGCCTAAGCACCATTGCTCAGCGTAGAGTTTGCTAGGGAGCTCCGCAATTGAACTGGGATAGATTGGAGGAACATTCTGTTTTCAGACGAGTTTCGTTTCGCGCTCTAGCCACTAGATGGCAGGCAACGAGTTTACCGAAGGCCTGAGGAGCGATACGCCACGTGCAATATTTCTGGAAGACTACAATTTGTAGGTGGCTCAGTGATGTGTGCGGTGGGACTTCTATGGAGGCAATGTCTGAGCTCCACGTGTTCAACAGGACATCCTTAAATGCAGATTTGTATGTCATTCAAATGTTGCAGCAATATGTGATAATCTATGCGCCATTTATTAGTGAGAATTTTATTTTTATGCACGATAATGCCCGATCACACTGCTGCCTCTACTGTTCAATATCTCCAGAATACTGGCATTCTTTTCTGGCCAACACGGGTTCAAAATCCAATTGAGCATCTCTGGGATGAGCGATTAAGGAGGAGAAATAATCCTCATAGGAGCTTATGAGAGTTACAAGGTGCTCAGAGAGAAACATAGGAGGAAATAATGCAAACATTTATGAGCAATTTAATAAGGATGCCGAGTAGGTTGGATGCAGATATTCGGATTGTTGGACGCTTCATTAGAATTTGTAATCTTAAAAAAAAAGACCGGAAGAAATAAATTTTTTTTAAACTCAGTTTTTACTGATAAATATGTTAAATTTTTATTGCTTTTAGAACATTTTGGTTTTCATCTCAATCCTCCCACATCTTTACGCTTCTTATATTTGCTAATTAAAATGACTAAAAAAGATACTGAGTAAAGAAATAAACGCATTTTTCAAAGTGCGCCACTTTTTTTGTGGAGTAGTATATAAAGAATTTCTTTACAAATTAAAATATCCATTTCTTATCCATAACTAATTTCTTAGAGAAGATAAAAGAAAAGTAATGACTAATGACAGAAGAGATGCAGTCCTTGCTTAAGTATCATTAATCGTTCCCCAATGCTCAGAACGTCTTCGAGTCTATTCTTAAATATAGGATTGACAAAATCAGTATTTTTTGGTATGGACAAATTGTAGGTGCTTGAAAGAAAACCTAGTTTTCTAACATATATGTAAATGTAATAGTATTTTAAAACAGAAAGGACTAAAGTAGGTGAGCAAAATAATATTTCTTCTGGCGATTCAGTTCCATTAACAAGATTTCATCAGAAAACAGCCTAATTATTACAATTAATAAAGTGTAAATTTAAAATATAATAATTATTTTTTATAATTACTTTATTTACACAAATTGTTATGTATAATTCACGTTCTGTTTGATTCAGCTACTTCAGGCTGCATTTTCTTGCTTTAATATGCTGAAAGCGATCCGCTAATTTCAAATAGATGAAATTAAACTAGTATTGGCACAGTTTATGGGAGCAGAAGGAAGAGTTTGTAACTTAATAGCTGGCGTTTCAAATAATAATTGTTAATCTTATAGAGTAATTAATTAGTTGTGCACCCACTTAAAATGCTATATTAAAAGTACATGTTCATGTAGTAATTAGAACTTGAATTATTTATTGATCTAATTTAATAGATAAAATAAAATTAATTATAAGTTTTTGTGAATAAAATATTTACTACAATTATATATCTAGTGCATTTTGCGTTTGTTTAAAAATGGCACCCTTACTTACATCTTGAGAAAATATTATTAAATAAGTATTTCGTAAGTCGTTTTAAATTTTAACTCTAATTCAAATTTACTGATTGGTTTACGATAATTTTTCTTATTATTTTCTGAAATGTCTAAAATTATTTCATTTTATACCATGTATATTATTTGTAATTTATTATTCACTTTTATAGTTACCCTTCTTCTTCAGAATTTCTAAATGCCAATTAATTTATTATTTGTTCTCTTTCAATGTAAAAATGAAATAAAGAATGTTTTCGCAAAAGTTTACCTAATTAGGACTTAATGATTGTAACAATAAATCAATTAAAGCAGAATATTTTATAGTACATATTACCTCATATTTTTATAATACATAATTAGAAACATTGAAGTCATTATAGATTGATTTTTTCATTCAATAGTGGGACTTCAATTTACAATGTAAACTTATTATCCTCATTAGTAGAAATACAGCAATAATTGGCCAACATTTTTTATTAATCAGTACCAAGAAAGGTGTTCGACTAACGAGGTTAATATCGCATTAGTTACTTACAGGTTGTTAGGGACAACAGTAAGCTAATTAGGTTTAAAATCATTTGAATCTAAATTAATGAATATTCCAAATTGAAGCCATAGGTAAGTTGTGGTATAATAGTAAATGTATTCACTAAGTATAAATTATTTAAATTCGTTTATATTTAATGTATGTTTATGATGCAATAATGTTGACTCAATTTGTCTCAGTTAGAAAGATAGATTTGACAAAATATTCAACAAATTCACTAACTTTTTCTCCAAATGGTCTATTTGCTTTAAGCAATTATAAATTCTTCAAAACCTCTAAATTATGCAAAATAGTAATCTTATGGATACATCCGGTATTTTATCCGTCGTAACATATAGTTCATTTCAACGAAATGTTTCTGTTAGACTCACACTTGTTGGCTGTATATATGTGGGAAGGTTATCTTGATTATAGTTAAGGATTATATTCTGAGATAACTTTTTTAAGGTTTTCAGTTTATTGTAAAGCATATGTATTTAGCATTGTTGCTTGTACTATTCTCGTACGATAGCAATCGTCTGATTCTGATAGATTCCTTCAAGATTGAACGGATACAGCTTCGAAGTGCATGCATTTTAGGCCTAGCAGATTTTAGAAAACTTGACGCTTAGCTCCTTGGCCCTTAATCTCTAGCCCCAGATTTCAAAGGTTCTTTGAGCCATACATGTACTCGATAAAGGAATATTCTTCAATACTATGCAAAGCGGATTCTTTGCTCCAGTGTACCATGTTGCTGAACGACGTGAAAAATTTTTATAAGAAGCTGACTTTTTGTCACCGTATAATCTCTAGGGGATATCTAGAAAAGAATCAGTAATAAGGTGTTGTGAGGAGGTTGTTGATAGATTTAAGTATGTTTTGTCTGAATGTTTGTACGTCTCAGGGTTGTATTGAATGTGTGCAATTGGAAAATGTTTCGTGATGCAGATTTCATGTTGTGTTGTATTTATTAATGTTATGGCACAAGCATTGTTATGTACGTTAGTCAGTGTGTGGGGTAAGTAAATTCCAGTAGGTAGACTGTCATGTTGTGTCAATAGTATGGAACCGTCTGGAATTTTTGTATGTAGCGTGTAAGTATTGACGATGTGTGATCGTGCAGGAATTTTTATTTTGTGTCTGGTTGATAATGTTTCTGGTAAAGTTGTGTTTTGAATGTTGTTAATTGGTGATGTTGTGTTGTCTGTTAAGAATGGAATGACTGTTTTGTTTATGATTATGTTTGAGTTTTTGAAATTAATAATGGCTTGAAATTTTGTTAGTAGGTCTCTCCCAATGATCATTTCAAATTCATTTTTCAGTTGGGACACTATGAATTTACCTTGAATTTTTGTGTTTTGGCCTATGGATAATTGAATGTTTGACAGACCATAATTGGGGATAATCTGGTTTGTGATCGATTTTAAAATGATACCAGATTTCACGGGCCTCGATTTGACGTGACTGGCATCTATGAGCGAGTGTGAAGCACCCGTGTCGATCAGAGCTTTAACTTTTTGTTTTTAATTTGGATGTCGATTAATAAATTATTTGTATCGTTGAATGCCGGGATCAAGACAGTGGTCGCCGTTGGTGAAAACGGCTGAGCGCCTAATCGTTTTTTGAATTATTGAACCAGCATGCCTTTGCAGTATGCCCTCGTTTTTCACATATCTGGCATGTTGGCGGAACCCATCTATTCGACGTATTGCCAGTATTAAATTTGTTATTATTATTATTGCTGTTATTATTACTATTATTATTATTGTTGGGCATTTGTTTTTTGAAATAGGGCCTACTTTGTCTGAAGGAACGATGGTCTGGCTTAAATTGTGGCTTTTTGCCAAAATTAGTGCGCGCTTGTTTATTATTATTAAAATTATTATTTTTGTTGTTGCAGTCGCGGTTCCAGTGGTTGCCTTGACAAAATTTACAAGGCGAAGGTGGTTTAGAAATAGAAACTCGCCTTCTTTTATTTTACACGACTTGAAATTTTTGTGTGCATTCCGAGTTCCAATGGACGCCGGAACAATGTTTGCATGGCGATGGCGGTTTGTCAGAAGACTGCATTGGCGAATCTACCTTTTTAATGGCAAATATCGAACCTTGAGGTTCTGCACTTTGTATGTCCCTGAGGGCTGTTGCATAAGTTTGAGCCTCATCAAGGTTTTTGGGGAGTTTAATTTGACTTGGGCCTTCATGGAACTTGGAAGTGATTTTATGAAGGCGTCCGTTGTTAGCCGCTCAACTAGATTTTGTAACGTTTGTAACGGGTTTTGTTGAGCTTTGAATAAGAGAGATGTGGCAATGTGCTTTATCCTGTCAGCAAAAGCTTCCAGAGTTTCTGATGGATTTTGTTGCAAGCTCGTTATTTGCTGCAACAATACCACGGGCGTTTTTTCTTTTTTTAAATCTGGCAATTAGACTTTCCGTTGCTAGTCGGTATGTTAAAATGACGTTATCATTTGTACACTGCGTTTTAAAAGTGTCCAAGCAAATTTTTGCTGCACCCGTTAATTTTAAAATTAGGATTTCCAGTTTGTCGGCTTCTGACCATCCCGAAATCGCACTATAATTATTAATTTGGTCTATGAAGGAATTTATGTCGCTATTGTGGGAACCGTCGAAAACTGGTAAATTATTTATCATTTGCAAGTTCCGGATGTTTACGGGATTTGGAGCGTTGCACTTGTTTAGAAGGTACGCGATTGCTTCATCAGCAGATTTTTGTTGGCCATCGATTGTGTAGGTAGACATGATTTTTGATAGTCTTTCTTTTAAAATTAACAAATTGCCACTTGTAGGAAGATTATGTTGTTTTAATTTTTGAATAATTTCGGCTCTTTTCATAAAAGGAAGTCGAAATATTAAAATATGAAATATAAAAATAGATATAACAAAAAATATGGTTGAAATTGAAATATTGAAAAGTGTAAAACTAGTGTGAATATTAATAAAAAAAATTAATTGAAATTTATATCTTACCTTTTAATGAGAAACGGCTGGGTTTCGATAGCGCTGCCACCAATGTAAGGGTGTTGATGCAGCCTATATATCTACTTAACGCATCTGCATGAGTGATGTTTTTACCCGATCTGTGTTCGATGTAGAAGTCAAACGCACTTAATTTCAGTGACCATCTGTATAATTTAGAATGCGGGTCTTTTAAATTTTGAAGCCACTGCAGAGCTGAGTGGTCAGTTATTATTTTGAATTTGTAGCCGAAAATGATATATCTGTACTGTTTACAGCCAAAGAGAATGGCTAACAGTTCTCTTTCCGTAGTGCAGAGTCTTGTTTCAGTTTCAGACAGTACGCGGGATGAAAAGGGTATTGGACGTTCTTCGCCGTTTATTTGTTGGCTTAGAATTGCAGATATGCCAACGTTGCTCGCGTCCATACACTTCACCACAAAAATTCAGCATAGGCGACCATGTTTATTTAAAACATTTTACATCAACAGGAAAATTCACAAAAAAATATCATGGCCAAATTTACAAAATATTTTCCAACCAGACTGCACTAATTACCATTTTTTCATGATAATGAAAGAAAATTAGTGCATCTAAGCAAAATTAAAAAAGCACATCTACGACAAAAACAAACAAACATACCATAAATTCTATTCAACAACTCTCCTCACAACACCCTTACACCAGTGTTGGGGAATTTCCACACGCTGATGCCAATACACCCTTTCCTTCTAAACACACTCCTCAAGTTCTAGGATACACTTGCATCCACCACCCGAAGTGGTAAAGTGTATGACTGAGATTGACTTCATCCCAGCTGAGGGCCTAAATATTGTGTGTGTGTGTACGTACCAAAATATCTCAAAGCCAAAATCGCTACGAGATCCAAATCGAAGTTTCGGCCAAAATCCGTCAACTACATAAAACTTCACTGCAAATAGTATTTTTAGTCTTTCCCGATATTCTCTGAAATGGTTTCTGTATTATTCTAAATGAATAGTGCTTAGTGGATTATAGTTTACGGAATAGATAGAAATCTAATTTATGGCAGATCTCCAATGTTTTAATCTTGCGTAGCAACTAGAATTTAATTTAAAAAATATCCATTGTAAATAATCTTAACGCTTGTGCGACTTATAGAACAAGTTTTTCAATTTTTGGAATTTACTAAAAAAGACTCATCAAAAAAATTCTTTGAATAAGAGACTTTATTGAAATAATTAATTTTGGTTAGTAGAAGAGTAAAGGCGTTCCTCTGCCTTCACAAAATTCCTTTTACGGCCGCAGAATTTCTCGGCCCAGTGTCAGCTAAATAAATAGATTTTTGTTTTGGATCTAGAACCGGAGGCGAAGATCTCATTAATTACTGTGATGAGTCGGAGGAGATACGTACGTGTCAGATTAAAGGCCTGACTGCCCTGATTCTGAGCCATTTTCACTGATAAGAGAACCACGGGACACGCTGATGAGCATTGTTAGAGTTACTAGATTGAATAGCAGTTTTAATTTAGAGAAACTGCCTCAGTAGTTTCCCTGGGCTTACAGGAACTGGACTCGTGGAACTATTACACTCAAGTAGAATTATCGGCTTCCTTCTATATTACCATGTCAAAATAATATATTAACTAGTGGGCAATAAGGCAACTAATCACTAATCAAGTAGTATAAATTTCTAATTTTAAGGCAGTTATATCCATCAAAAGTATGATATTTGTAGTGTGTGTTCAGTACTTCACATCTAATATTTCTCTCTCGATTACACATAATTCTTAGTGCCCATGCATTAAATGGAAAAGAATCTTGCCATTTCTGTAGTTAAGGTCCCAGACAGATATGATGTGCGCCACTCAGTTTCTGTCTTTGAAGTAAAATCATACCATATTATACACATAATATATCTTTCGTTACCAGCGGATTTTCCTAGTCTACATGTTTATCTTCCAATTAATAAATTTTCTTTTAACTTCTAATTTTTCCATCTTGATTTTGGTATAATTTTATTGGCAGAAACATGCGATATTTGTAAAACACTTTAAAAGAATGCTAATGCTTCAGATTCCATAGAAACCTCTTAAAATTATTATTAACTGGACAGCAATTCTTTTTATTATTATTTTTATAGACAATAAGATGCTGTTGAATTTTGATAATGAAGATGAAACACTCCACTCAATTTACAAGCAATTTATATATTTGGGCTTAGTATATGACAAACCTTGGACCTCTGTATTTTACATATTTAAAGCCGTTGCGATATTTATATTATCTGCAGCACATTACAGCTTAGCGGTAATTGATACTTTTATACTTATTTTCTAACATAATATAATATGATTATATAGCAAAAGAGTTGATGATCAAATTGGTTTGAAAATCTAATTTTGAAAGTATAACAAAATTAATAAAATCTTTATGATAAGGTTGACGGTATGCTGTAATTGCATTGTTAGAGGATCCATTGAAATCACAACAAAACTAGTCAATAGAGATATTCGAACTATTTCATTTTCAAAAAGATATTTATAGGGTATCCTATGACTTGAGATCCTTAATTTTTTATGAGGATAGGAAAATACTCACTTAACGAACTACAGCCATTACATTGTAACCAGATGAAATGTGGAGGAAATTAATATAAAAAAAAAAAATCTGGTGTGAAACACTCACACAACTTTCTCTTACTCCAGTTCTCTAAATGATAATTGACAAATTTTATAGTTTGTGTACCAAATTCAATGAAATTCGTCGAAAACTGAAAAAAACTGTCCAGTAAAAGCGCACTTCCGGTTTACTAATTTTCTTGAAACTCGGAATATCAGCCATCTATTTATTTCTAACTAATTATGGTTGGATGATAGAATTGTATAATCAACTAGGATACCACTTTGATGAAAATCTAACCCCACCCCTCCCCTAAAAATGCCCTTAAAAGAATTTTTCCAGATAAATGTTTTAGATAAAAGTTGTAGATCTTTGCATGTTTAGTTTTATAGGAAGTTCCAAAAAAATCGTCGGAGCCATTTTTGAGAAAATTGCGAAAGAATGAATAAATCATTTAGTAAAGTGGTAAAGTAAACGCACTTCCGGTTATCCGATTTTTTTCAAACTCGGAATTTCAACAACATATTTAATTCTAATTAACATTGTTTAGATGACAGAATTGTCTTACAAACTGAAATAGCACTTTAGATGGAAACCTAACCCCACCCCTCCCCCAAAAGTGCCCTTCAATGCATTTTCTCGGAGAAATGTTTCAAATAAAAGTTGTAGCTCATTGTATGTGTGGTTGATGTTTGACGTTTAAAGAAAATCGTCGGAGCCATTTTTGAGAAAATCGCAAAAAAGTAAAAAATCCACTAGTAAAGTGGTACTTCCGGTTGAGAAATTTTGACAGATAACGTACAGTCTGATCCCATGGTGACCCCTAAACGGAATATCAAATTTCAACTTTCTACGATTTTTCGTTTTTGAGCTATGCTGTTCACATATCATACATACACAACACACACCACACACCACGGACACACACAACACACACACAGAGACCATTTCTAAAAACCACTTTTTTTGGACTCAGGGGACCCTCAAACGGATATTTCCGGTGAAACTCGATATCGAAAATTTGACCACGATTACAATACTTGCTCTTACTAGGAGTAAGAGAAAGTAAAAATTGTTAACAAAGCTAATTTTACATTTCTGTATGAAACTATTTCCGTTAGTTGTACTAGGTACGATCAATTTATACAGATGAAATGTAAATTAAATTATCATGGAATGTAATTTATTGTTACTTTTGTTTCATTTAATATTATTTGTTTACAACTTCATAATTATGAATCGTTGTGATTGAGTGCTATAAAACAAGTTTTATTGTAGATTATATGGGATTGGCTTCTAAGGGAACATTTCACTGGCTGTACAATTTACTGTACAGAGAGGATGAAGTATGTTAACGACAGTATGAACAGAAATTGAGGTGAACTCCTAAATCTTAACTGTAAAAGGTACATAGATAATAGAATCGACAGAAATTTGGGGCCATAAATTATGCTCACTTGGCTGAAAGGGTGCAGAATTAGATTTCTAAAAAACCTCTTATATTTACCCTGTGATACTCCCGATTGTTTTGTGAGATTGGAAACGGGCCATTACAATTAGAATCAAATATCTTCAAACGAATGCTGCAATTCTGGCAAAAAATCATTGATCTGCCAGCTGATAACCTAGTTGTTATAGTGCGCTTTTTAGACATAGTGGGCCTTAGAATTAAAGAGTAGACTTTTGTCAATGGGAGCTGAGGACGTATGGATTGCCCAACATTCTGGTACTTTAAAAACGAAAGTAATCTCTTTAGTTATCTCCTTCAATAGCAACTTGTTGAGCCACAATGTGTAATTTGTCATTACCTCTTCTTTTAATCTTTTCCTTTAAACCTATTCCTATTCTGGGCGTAGGTGAGCCTTATATAAGACATAATTATACCGTCATGCGATCAGGTTGATCTAAGAAAACACATAGAAAGAAAAAACGAGAGTGGCAGAATAAAGGGCTGAAAGATATTGAAGAGCATATGGACCTGAATGAAAACAGAAAATTTTATAGAAAGATAAATGAGGGTAGGAAGCCATTCCAGCCAAAGACAATAATATGTAAGGATGCGGATGGAAACTTATTGTCGGATAAAAAGAGCGTGCTGGGACGTTGGAAGGACCACTTTGATACTATGCTTAACAAGGAACATGAAGCTGGGCAATGCGTAACTCCTGGAATTAATGTGAGTACTGCTGATGACCTCGAACCGCCAGATGAAGACGACATTCTCGGTGCCATAGAGAAACTAAAGAATAATAAGGCGCCAGGGTATGATAACCTACAAGCTGAATTGTACAAACATGGCGGAAATGAACTTGTAAAAGCCATCCGAGACACTATTCTGACGGTCTGGACAGAGGAAGCTATGCCTGAAGACTGGAAAGTCACCATGATCCACCCAATCTATAAGAAAGGTGATATTCTCGAATGCAGCAACTACAGGGGGATCTCATTGCTTCCATGTATCTATAAAATTCTGTCTAGTGTCATGTATAAGAGGTTGCTGCCGTACACAGAAAAAGCGTTAGGAGTGTACCAGGCGGGTTTTAGAGTGGGCAAGTCTACGACAGACCAAATTTTCTCACTCCGCACAATTCTGGGAAAAGCCCATGAATACAAAATAACGACACACCATCTGTTCGTTGATTTTGAAGCTGCCTACGACAGTATCTTCAGACCAGCCCTCTATGATGCCCTTCTAGAAATTGATGTTCCACCCAAACTGATGCGTTTAATAAGGATGACAATGCAGGACGTGCAATGTGTAGTGAACATACGAACAGAGATGTCTGAACGGTTCACAACGAAACGAGGAGTTAGACAGGGGGACAGCCTGGCGTGTCTTCTCTTCAACATTGCACTAAACAAAGCGATACGCATTTCAGGAGTTCAAGTTGGTGGAACAATATTTAACAGGAGCGTTCAGCTGCTCGCATACGCCGACGACATCGATTTAGTTGGTAGGTCAGTAGATGCAGTTAAAGAGGCATTCATTAGCTTGGAAAGATCTGCACGTCAAATGGGTCTGAAAGTCAATGAGAAGAAAACGAAGTACATGTGCACTGGGACAGAACAAGCGAGTGAAATCACTGTCTCCGGCTATACGTTTGAAGTAGTTGACAAGTTTATATACCTTGGAAGCCAGGTAGACCGCAACAACGACATGCAATCTGAAATAAAGAGAAGAATAGTTGCGGCTAGTAGGTGTTATTTTGGGCTACTACAATTTATGAAAAGTAGGCTGATATCTCGTAGTTCCAAGATCAGGATATATAAGACCCTTATACGACCAGTTCTAACTTATGCCTCGGAATGCTGGACCATAACCAAAGCTGATGAGCTAAGTCTCCAAAGATTTGAAAGAAAAATCCTAAGAAAAATTTTTGGGCCTATTCGTGATGGAGAAATATGGAGACATAGATCAAATAATGAATTAGCCCAGCTTTACAAAGATATAGATGTCGTTCGGCATATAAAGATCAGCAGGCTCAGGTGGGCGGGCCATGTTGCCAGGATGTCTGAAGGGGAGATCCCAAAAAAGTTGTTGGACGACAGGATCTACCACAAACGTAGGAAGGGCAGACCCAAGGTCAGATGGAGTGATAATATAACGAATGATGCTAGGTCCCTTCTGGGTGTGACAGATTGGAGATCGGCGGCGCAAGATAGAGACAGATGGCGGACTATGTTGGAGGAGGCCAAGACCCAGTAATGGGTTGTAGCGCCATGTAGGTAGGTAGGATCAGGTTGATCTCGCATTTACGCCTGATGAGTGAAAAGCATATTAGGTTTTCTCTAAATGGTTTAATTTATAACTTCAATTCCCAGGATATTTGTCCCCTTCGTTGCAACCATGAAAGCGATGATATTCTGCATTTCCTAGACAACTGCCCAATACTAAGTATCTACATGTAGAAAGAATTAAATTGTAAATTATTTAAATGTATCTGATAACCAGTCAGGTAAACTGCAGTCGCTACTTTCAATTAATTCCATCTCATAATTAAAAAAATATTTTTTTTTTTAATAATAAGTTCTCTACAAATGAGAACTTTTGTGTTGATCGATTAATACTCATTCTATCTGACTACCAATACATACATATTCACTATGTTTAGTATATATATATATACAGGTATATATATGTACATAGTATCTGTTTTCCTCGTTTTTATATATTTCTAAAAATTGTTTTCTCTTTTTCTGGATATTTTCTGTTCTGTTCGAAATTATTTTGTGTTATGTTATATGATAATTATTATGTCTTATTACTAGCAGGAAGATATTATGGAGAATTTTTAATTTCATTTATATTTTTTGTAATAGTGAAACTTTTGATTTTATTTTTTTTTATCTTTCTAAATAGACTTTGTATTATAGTCCTAATATATTTGTAATTGTATTGTATTTACAGCAACTCCTGCTACAATCAATGAATATATAAATAAATAAAACATTACCATACATAATAGGATACAGTTGTGGTTATTAAGTAACCTAAATAAGGAAGAGGATGGAAGTTCACTTCTTGCCAGTATGTCCTATATTGGCCCCCTATAGGGTCAAGTACTTCCTGACCAGGATTCAAATATAAAGCAAGAAAATAGAGTATCTCAATAAAAGAACTAGAAACTACTTTATAATTACTATTATGAAGAGTGACAGTATAGGGCTTTTTTAGTAAAAGAATTTAATTACTAAGCGTGAACCCCACCCCAAACAAATAAATAAAAATGCTAGAGTCGAAAATGTACTAAAACCAAAACTTGGAAGGTCACAAACTCTGGAAAAAATAAATAAACTGGCAAATGATAAAGTAAAAATAAAATGAATCCTGGCAGATGTTATTACCATGCTAGAATTAGCTTTTTTTAGTTAAAATTTGTTTTTTTTAATTTTGTTGAGTAAATAAAGCTATTATCTATCTATCTATTAAGAATCGTAACTGCCGGAGCACCTGATCTAACACGTCTTATCTACATCTGGAAACTCATTATTGGAGCTTCCAATAATGCTTGGACTAGCTCATTATTTTTTATTTCAAATTCATTTATTTTCAAATTTTTTAATTCAGCTGCTTACTTTTTAATGGCTATAGTTCATTGAGGTTTGATAGGTAACATACTGGCAAAGGATATCATACATTTTCACTCCAAATGGATTTCAATAATGCGTCCAAAATCTGCATTACTCGAGTCGTGAGATACCTATTATATATCGTAAGCATGCAGATGGTAAATTATCCTTTATGAACTCTTATTCATAAGACCCATCTTAATAGAAAGAATATTCTTACGCTGAATTCGTTTTCCTAATGGCGTCCTCAAGAGATAAGGTCATAAGTATTACAATTTTCCTGCTTTTAAGCATACCCTCTAAATAATCATTTTGCAGGCTTCATATTCTCAACATTGCTTGCAACTAAAAGTATAAAACTTTCAGATGTATTTAATTAATTCCACTTATATTTAGTTAAAATATTTTCTCTGTACTCCACCTACAAAAATTAAAAAACTTGACTCATAAAAGCAAATCCATAAAATATCTCAAAATATTAAAATTTAATATCACAAGATTTTTTTTATATAATAAGTTATTTTAATGTTCTACATCTTCATGTATTCTTTTCTCTTTTCACATAATATTAGAATCAGAGAATTATGAAATATTGAAACTTATGGAGCTTTGTCATTTCACTGTTATTCAAACATTTGGTCTTCTTATAGTTATATCATTTTTAATTAAATCTACACAAATGAAACTGTTCTGTACGAATTTGAGTGAAGAGATCAAACATCAAGAAATGAAACTAACAACAAAACAACAAGAAATCAGAATAAACGTTAACAATTTTCTAAAAAGATTTCATAAATATACAATTATATTTGTTGTCTTTGGTGCATTATTTGCGATTTGTAGGCGACCATTTTTTGATCGTAACTCTGCAATGACAACAATTTATGAAGGATGGCTTTGGTTTAAAGTGGATACATGGGCAAAGTAAGCTTAACTAGGATTTGGAGGTCCCCTATAAAATCATAGAAGGGACCCCATAATGAAAAAAAATTACAATCACTTATTAAATTTTCTTTTTTTTCTTTTTACTGAATACATATAATATGCATAAAAATATATTTATTTTTGAAATAATTAGTATCGAAAACTGCGGTGTCTTGCACTTCCTTCCCTAGTTACGCACTACCGTAAAAATACATAAAGCTCAATTTTATCACATTCTTTTGACAAAAAAAATGAACTTATTAAAGTATAGGCTGTGTAATAGATTTGAATATAGATGAGACATATAAATGTTACATGGCAAGATATTATCTAATATTCCAATTACTAACCTTTTTCTTTAATTTCCCATTTTCTTCGATTTCTTTTAAGAGAAATTGTTTTTCCATCGACTCTGTCAATTTATCTAATAATAGTGTGTTTTAGGATTCATTCCTAGGATGAATTCTTTTTAGTCCACAGAAGAAAAACAATCCTTTAGTTTAGACATGCCTACAATGCTATATTCGTCCCTAAATTTTTTTCTTCCTAGGAGCCTCTACAGCTCATTGTCTGGTGATTGTTTTTTTTCTTTCTTTTGGAGGGGGGAAAATGCCTTCGCACGAGAGTGGGACTCGTACCCGCTAAAAACCCCCTCCTCCCTCGCAGGCATCCGCCCACCCCGAAACTGCTAAGGTATTACTTCGGGGTGCCTCGTAATACGCCCTTACGAGCCCACTCCAGACTAGCTGGATCCCATCCTCGGTGGGATCGAGGTGCCCTTTCTATTTCAAAATTCTTCATCCGAAGGACCGTCCGGACAAAGATAGCAACCTTGCCCCATCGGTCTCTTCGGATGAGCATGGTTCTCACCACCGTTTCTGGGGTAATCCTCCTGATTTCAGCCTCCAGCCTTTGTCTTTCTCCTTCGCCACCCTTCACAGGTAAACAGCAAAACAACCGTATCCCGTGAGAAATTGGGTGAGTCGACCTCGCCGTGTTTTCTACTTACCCATTCCGCCGCTTTGGATGAGCCTTGCCGACCACCTATCACGATGCTCCTACTCCCAACGCTTCTGCCACCACATCATCATGGTCCTGCTGGCTACCAGTCTGGCCACCACCTCTCCAGTCACAATCTGGCGATGGACGGTGTTGTCTGTAACGGAACAACACTGTAACGGCAATGCACTGAGAAGGCTCATAGATGTTGACGCGCCTTAAAAAAAAAAAATAGTATATTGATTGAAAATTATCGCATTATTATACTGCTGCCGCCAGTGGCGGCCCGTGAAGTTTGCAACAAGTCTGCTGCATAAGTAAAACGGAACATGTTCAAATTCAACACAATTTATTAAAAATTAATTCACATGGATACTTTTTGTAATTGAGACTGATTTTTTATCTTTTTTTTATTCAAATAAAATTACAATTCAACATTGCACCTTCAAAGTAACTACCTTGGGAAGCCACACAACGCTGAAAACGATTCTTCCATTCGTCATAGCAGTGCTGGAATTCGGATACTGGAATAGACTTCAGTTGGTCGGTTACGGCTGTTTGAATATTCTCCAATGTTCCAAAATGACGTCACACGGACTCAAGTCGGGTGAATAAGGAGGCTGAGGAGCCACAGGAATGTTATTACTGGCCAAATACTCATTAATCGAAATCGCGGTGTGACACGGAGCATTGTCGTGATGCAACACCCACTTGTTTTTGATGTTTGGTCCCACACGCATGACTCTTTTTCGAAGTCTCTCAAGAAATTCTCGGTAAAAATGTTGGTTTACCATTTGGCATTGAGGCACAAATTCTTTGTGAACGATTCCTTGGCTATCAAAAAAGCAAATCAGCATGCATTTGATTTTTGACTTGCTCATTATTGCTTTTTTTGGCCTTGGAGAGGTTGAAGTGTGCCACTGCATGCTCTGACGCTTAGTTTCTGGGTCATACTCAAACACCCAAGACTCGTCTCCTGTAATAACACGTTCCAAAAAATTGGGATCGTTTTCAATTGCTCCCAAAAAGTCAAGGCTCCTTTCCTTTCTTATGTCTTTTTGCTCTTGTGAATGATTTTTCGGAACCATTTTTGCACAAATTTTTCTCATCCCAATTCATTAGTCAAAATTTGATGAACGGTTGTGTGAGTCAAATTCAACTCTTCGCCGATCATTCGGACTGTCAAACGACGATATGAACGCACGAGATCGCGGATTCTTGCCAACATTTTCGTCGGTTCTTGAAGATGAAGGCCTTCCGCTGCGAGGCTCGTCTTCAATTGATTCCCTTCCTTCTGCAAACGACTTAAACCACCTAAAAACCTGTGCTCTCGACAAAACATTGTCTCCATAGGCCTGGCACAGTTTTTCAAACGTTTCCGTTGCACTGTGCCCAAGTCTGAAGCAAAACCTGATAGCACAACGTTGCTCGTAATTGATGTCACTCATTTTTAAAACGCACTGAAAAAACCTTGCTCACAAAAAAAGTCACTACGGACAGTGCAACAACTCTAGCATTTTCAAATTTGCACTGGACGTGTATCAGATGTTTACTTGCCCTACCACGCATGCGCCGCGTCTCCAGTGTTGCCAGATCGAACACTAGAAAATCAGTCTCATTACTTAATTTACACCTCGTATATATAATTTGAATATAAAATCCACTTTACGAGTTTTACCTTTAGAAAATTTTTAATTAACTTTTTCATTAAAATTATTTATTTGAGAAATCATGTATTAACTGGTATTTGTTGAATTATAATGTTAGGAATGGAACGCCCTTTGTTTTTTATTTCAATTTTTTCGGGTAATGTCAATTGAGAAATGTTTTTTTTTATTAATTATTCAACATGGACACTCATCTTGATAAACCTATAATATTTATTTTATTGTATATTTTCTTTCTATAAAAAATAATATTAATTGAATACAAAAAAAAGTTTTGCCGTTAAACGTTTGACAAACACAATAAAAAATTATTATTTTTTTTTTTTGTAATATAATCTATATCGCACACAATAATTACAATCGTGGCTGCTCGGCAAGCAGCTAAAATAGCACTAGTTGGGTTGAGAAACAGTGCTTGTTTGAAATAACCGAATGTGACTATTTTTTGATACTTCGAATTGGGGAGCTCAATATCAAGCAACGCTTGATGAAATAATTCTTTTTAAAAAACGGATTTTTATTTAAATAAAAAAGACAAATTATTATTGTTTGTAATCCTAAATTTAAAAATTAATTTTTGTAGTTATTTGTAGTGTTGCAATGCATATGCACCACCCGCCACTGGTTGCCGCAAACATATGTTAGCTTACAGTTTGTGATTTTCGAAACATTAGTGTCTTATATCAATTCGTCCAGAAATAAAATCAAGTGTCTAATTTCGCATCGAAATATCACAATAGTACTTCGAAACACTTTGCAAAAATATAATAACTGGTTGAATGTCAAAAGAATTATTTAATATTGTAGGACCAAAAATTGTAGTCGTTTTAATTAAACATAATATTCTTGTATTTTTATGTTTTAATATATGTGGCCTTTCTTTACAGATTCGCTGGAGTCACAATATTCCATTTAGTATTAACAGTGAACACAGTCAGTGTAGCATATTCTTCAATAACTTCACTTATGACGCACATTAAATATTTAGGTGCAAAATGTGAAATTCTTAATGTATATATAAAAGAAACATTTGAATCAAATTGGGGTGATGAGCGTGTTATCTCTGAACATCAAAGATCTGTTAATCGAGAACAGTTTATTAGTATAAGAATAAACAATATAATCAAACAACATCATCGATTGTTGAGGTAATCAGTTTAAGTACCATGTGTTTCTCTTTAGGTGTATCTGTGTCCATTAACTAACCTCTATTTCTTTTGATTATGTACTCCATTTGTGACTTTCCAACTCAGAGGTAGAAAGAAAAAAACAATGAACCAAAAAATACCGGTTTTCCAGTTCAAAACAAAGCTGCAACTTTGGCAAGAACGTATTGGAAGGGGACTTAAATGCTGCCATCAAACGCTTAACAAAGAAAGAGAGAAAATTAAGCCTCGCATATTACCATAACCATTACGCGCTAGTTATAGAGGACAGTTAGATCCCTGTCCCTCTACTGTTTATTGTTATTAACTATCTACTCTGATTCTTGCCAGTATCGGTCTAGTAATCAAACCCACTATTCAGAAGAAGTTTATTATAATTTGGGCGAAATCGCAGAAGATCGATGACCTTGTGTTTTGCACGATAATGGCTGCGGAAGCCTGAAATATTACACCATGACTCCATTGTTTTCCTTTAGATCAAATAAGTATACTGAGCCTATCACTTTTATTTAAAACGTATTTTGGGAAAATTCTAGCGGGCTACGACATTAAGCTTTCCTCTAAACTGCCACTTAAATATATTACACGGATTAGCTACCGGGAATGTATAAAACACTTTATGATGATAAGGATCATTTAAGACATAAAATATAGAATTTGAAAAAAATCCAGTGTTATATTTCTATACTTTAGTGTTAAGCTATTGATACCTAAGGTGTTTAATTAAATACACGTTTGTGTTCATCGCAGAAATACTTTATTAAACAGTGGCGTCCATCCCGGTCCAATTTGATGGACGTTCCATCTTATCTATGTATATCGCATCGGTGTACATGTAGCAAACAGTTAATAGGAACTGAAATTTATTAAATGGTTTGCACAGATGTTCATGATTTTTTTCCTGTTCATAAATGTTTTGAGATAATTACTTTTTAGAAACGTTTTTGCGAGCTGGAGTGTTCCAGCCAGTGGCGGCTCGTGACTTGGATATGTGGGGGTTCAACTTTTTGTTTTTAAATACTTACATTACCTATCATAATTAGTAGCTTGGCTAGTTAAAAATCACGAAGTAAGCCAGGAGCCAGGTAAAAACTTGCATCCCTCTCCTACAATTAAATATGTTAAATTAAGAATAAATCTATTAGCTCAGTGGATAGTGCATTGGACTCCCACGCGGAGGACTCGGGTTCGAGTCCAGCTGTGCTGCCCTTAGGTTTTTCTTCCTAGGAGCTCTTACAGCACACTGTCCGGTGATGGGCAGTGTTGTCTGTAACGAGAGAACACCATCCGGAGGCCGGCAGTGCACTGAGAAGGCTCAGGCGGCAATGACCATTACTCAGTTCTCAAAATTATAATTGACAAATTTTATAGGTTGTGTACCAAATTTAATGAAATTCTTCGAAAACTGAAAAAAATGTTCAGTAAAAGCGCACTTCCGGTTTACTATTTTCTTGAAACTCAGAATTTTGGCCATCTATTTATTTCTAATTAATTTTGTTTGGATGATAGAATTGTATAATCAAATATGAGAGCACTTTAGAGAATAATATAACCCCATCCCTCCCCTAAAAGTGCCCTTAAATGAATTTTACCAGACAAATGTTTCAAATAAAAGTTATAGATCTTTGTATGTTTAGTTTATGTAAGAAGATTCAAGAAAATTATCGGAGCAATTTTTGAGAAAATGGCGAAAAAGTGAAAAAATCATTTAGTAAAGTGGTAAAGTAAACGCACTTCCGGTTATCCGATTTTTTTCAAACTCGGAATTTCAACAACATATTATATTCTTATTAATATTATTTAGATGACAGAATTGTATAGCGAACCGAAATAGAACTTTAGATTGAAACCTAACCCAACCCCTCCTTCAAAACTGCCTTTAAATGAATTTTTCCGGAGAAATGTTTCAAATAGAAGTTGTAGATCTTTGTATGTATAGTTCATATACCAAATTTCAAGAAAATCGTCGGAGCCATTTTTGAGAAAATTGCAAAAAAGTAAAAAAATCAACTAGTAAAGTGGTACTTCCGGTTGAGGAATTTCGACAGATAACGTAGGGTCAGATCTCATGGTGATACCTAAACGGAATATTAAGTTTCAACTTTCTACGGTTTTTCGTTTTTGAGCTATGGTGTTCACATACATATACACACACCCGTGCACGCACACAGGCGCACACACACACACACGCACACAGAGAACATTTGCTAAAAACTTTTTTAACTCCGGGTAAGATCGGGTAAGTTCGTTGTAGATCGTAAGTAATGTTCATCGCGCTTGTAACCCCTACTCTTTTTGAAAAAAGTTAATAAAAACATACACTTTTCTATACTAACACAAAGAAATTTTTTATATATACATATATATATATACTAAATTCTCCAGCGCGACTCCCAACTGTGAACCCCCTGCTTCCTACTTTTTTATACATCTCCTGATACACATGCAATTCACTAAGTGTACAATTCATTGTACGAACATATTAAAGGAGCTCCTATACTGATATACGTTCCTATTCTTTTATGTCTGACTCTCCGATTGTACTACTGATCTTTTTCATTAATACTTTATAGATTACACAATTTTTGTACAATTTATACTTATAGTATATACAATTTTTGGTGTGACTTATGTTCCTAACTAATATAAAAATGAAAATATTTTTTTGAAATTGAAATATGAAAGAAAATAAAATCAAATAAGAAAATTTTGCTACTTTTTTATTTAATTTTTTACTTTTTTTCTTCAAATAGTTGGGGGTTCAGTCGAGCAATCGCGAATACCAGTAGCCGCCACTGGTTCCAGCTAAAATTTAGTTTCTATTTACTATAGAATTTTAAGCTTCAAAAAGGTTTGTCAATTAGGAGTGAGGATTTCTTAACAGATGTTTTTTTATTTTTAAATAAAAATGTATTTGTTTGGTATGTTGTGGCATAGTCTTTTCACCATGGATTTAAAGCAATAAATTTCTAATGCATTAAAGTATTAGATACTTCCTATTAATCGCTTCTTAGTAATATTTTAATAGTTGCAGCTCTGTATTTAATTTAATATCGTTTTTCCATTTTTTATATAAAACTGTTTTGTGAACTTTTCTTGAAGCGGAAAATTTTTCTTTTTACAGTTTTCAATTATTTTTCTCTTTTCAAAATGTCGTTAAATATTCTGTTCTTGTTATACTAATTTTTATTTTTATTTCTAGTTTATGTAGTTTATTCCGAGAATTATATGGCCCATTTTTACTTACAATGGCTTTTGCTTCAGGTTTATTGATCTGCACACTTATTTATATTGTCACAGTAAGTAATTTTAATTAATATTTTATTAACATATAACGTTTTTCACATATTCATTTTTATTAATTTTCAGGATCCAAAAAGTACATCTATTTTGATCATTCAATGTTCTCTTTACTTGCGGTAGAACTTTCTTTTGTTAGCTGTTACTGTTGGGTAGGCCAGCAATTGACTGATAAAGTAAGTATTACATTAGCTTATTACCATAGTTTAAGTACACCTGTCTTACTGCTATGTTACACGGTCTAGTTGTTTAATTTTTTTTTTCACAACTGTTAGAATCATCTGAAACCTTATTCTTGCAAAAAACATCCAGCGTAATTCCTGACTGTTTCAGAGAATTTCTTTTTTTTTGAAGAATTAGTAGCAACCTTTTGTCTTAATGAAGGGAGAGAAAATAAATTTGTCAAATTCCATCAAGAGTTTTTCTATAAGAATTTTTGATTTGATGTTCTGTGAAGCTTTTCTTAAACAAATCTGTGGTAGCCCCTTAGTAGAACAAACTGAGAAGGGACTTCCTCGCTCCCATTTTACATTCTCACACTTATAATTATTATTTATACTTTTTAAACAAATGAGAGAATACTACAGGGCGAGTGAGTGAATCTAGTCCATTAGGCTACCTTCTTCATCTATTTCGTAGGCACTAAAATCATTATTAAACCATGCCATTATATCACAGTTGGTTGCTTAAATCGCTTGCTCTCTACAAAGATAATATTCAGATTGGTTATTCTTCACCATTTTGGCTTTCACTAACTTGACCGAAGATTATTCTAAGGATTTTCCTTTCATACCATTTGGATTTCTCATCGTTCTTTCAATTGTGTATTTCCAAAATCCATTCTGGGCACTGAGTGAAAAAGATTTTGATACAGCAGAATCTTCGTTTTTCGTATAATACAGTTTGCTTTTAAACTGGCTGATCATTGCGAAGTTCCAAATAGAAACGAAAATTGATACTTAAAAAACTTACCATTTTCTCTAAACTAAGCTGTTATTATTAATTCCGTTTTGTTCTCATGGAGAGTACTCCTTCAACAGAATATAACCAGTCACTGTTTACTTCACTTCCAGACTCATCATATCTCTAGTTCTAACTAGTTTTAAAATGGCATTCTACATGTTATCGAATGTTCCGATAATACTGCCATCGTTGTATTCAATGTCTCGACAATAATGGATATAGTTGGACTTCTTAATTTCATGAATTCATAGCTTTATACTGAACAAGGCAGTAAATTTGCCAAAAAGACGGTATAAAAGATTAAACTGTAGTTTCATTTGATTGCAACTCACATCCAGTTTCTAAATTATTGCACTTTATAACACAATGATTAAGTATTATATCATTATAATCTTAAATATTACAATTTTTGTTGAGAAATTTGAGTTCGTTTAACAAAAAGTAAAATAAATAAATAATTCTAGAATTCTATTCTACACTATAGTTGTTTCTTGTATTTAGTAAGTAAAGAGTAAGTTGCGATTTTTACACAGATGTAGTTTGTATTACACTTTAATAAACATTGATTACAGTGGGCAGAGATAAGGGATACTATTTATAACGTTCCTTGGTACAATCAATCAATAAGTATTCAAAAATCACTTTTGAATATTTTAACTGCTTGTACAAGAGAGAGATCAAGTTCTAATGGCTGGTGGTCTACAAGAATTTTCAATGAAAGGTTACAGCGAGGTAATATTAAACTTTTATCCAGTGTACTCCTAATGATCATAATTTAAAAATAAGACCTAGTAACTTAACATTACGCGCATTTAATATAATTAAAACATCATCATCAACATTATCAAGAATCATGTTAGGAAAGCTAAATATACAGCAATAACACTGACATCGGCAAAAAAGTGTAAGTGTAGCTTGTAGTATCTCCGAATTCTAGATGCGACAGTAACGCTTAAAATGAATTATATGGTCTAGTATTTTATTCGTCGTAGCATGCATATTTCTAGTATTCTCGACCAGTTTCGGATTTTCATTCATCGTCAGTGTAAGTTAAGTTCGGGTGGAAAGTGTACTTCAACAGAAATTTGCATCCTCTCCGCAAAGCTTTGGTATATCACAGTAGTCAGAATATGATGAAAAATAACATCAAAAGGCTTTAATCTCCTTATGGCGATGTCTTAGATCACGTCCAAGGTGATACAATGGATATATTCTATATTTATTACAATTAGATTAGGGAAGCAATCCAGCATACTGTCTACATCTTCCCGGTCGCAGTGCATACCCCCTAAAAAAATTAACTTTAGACTCTTCAGACCACACCAACAGTTGCTTTGAAGACCTTCTTGCGGATTTCACCACTCTATGTACATATGAAAAACCTAACAATGAAAGGCTGTTTTAGAATTATTAAACAGGCAAGTTTATGGCAAGAAAAGCGATAAGGTTATCGCGAGATTCTTTTAAAAGTCCTTATTATAGATTGTTTTTCTGAATATTAAGAATTATGTTTTTTAATTCTGTCAGAATGAGGAGGAAGACTGCTTAGCGCTAAGTTGCTCTGGCATAATGCTGGTAATTAACTAAGGTGTTATAGAGACAGTTCTATTGTGGAGGATCTAGTTGCTGAGTATTTAGAGTTAAGGAATCACTTGACGACACGTCTTGTCACTAAGTTTTATCACTAAGCTTGGCATCCTCTTCGAATCCTTCCCGATCCTTGATCCTCTTCTGTCACCCTTTATATTGAAAGCAATTTTATTTAGAAACTTAATAGTCTGAAAATAATATTTATGAAGCCAATCCTTATCGCAGAGAGTTCAAACCATTATGCAAATTTATAATTGCCCAGTTTAGAACTTGGGATTGGCCTTAATAAATACAAATATATTTCTGGATATTCGAATATTTTTGAAATTATAAATAATAAATTCAGGACATTTCTGACATTTTTCCGTTACAAGCAAAATTGAGGTTAGCTAAAATAAAAAGTAATAAACGAATTGGGAGAAATAATGTCCCTATCAAATGTGAAAGAGATCATGAGATTGATCAAAGTGAAAATGATTTGAATGATAGAAATATAAACAAAAGAAAGCATAAAAAGAAGTAACGTTTAATAGTTAGGTCTGCCCTTAATTAACAAAATGATTGTAATTAATACATTGCCTAATGAAAATAATATACTTCTGAAACAAGTATTACAATTGGACAGCAAATTTTAACGATAATATAAAAAAATTATAGAACTATGAACGTTTAACTTCCACTGCCTATTAAAGAATGAAAGAAAAAATACAATAAAGCTAATGAATGCCTTGACGATTGATTGTTAACCTTACTCTGACGATGAATAAAAATTCCAAACCGGTCAGAACCAAAACAATGAAGGATAAAATACGATGTTAAAATCAAACATGTTTAAAATACGACGGATAAAATCGAACATGTTATCCACACCATTGCGACGCAACCACTTATTCAAAAGTTAAACGAGATTTTCATTTTTACCGCAAAGTAGCACACCAAAGCATTTGCGGTTTCTTAATGTCAAAGAAATTGGGTAGTATGAGGAATTTTTTATATACCAAGAAATTTATGAGCTCTAGGATTTATATTCCTATTTAGCATCGGAGGATTAACTGGAGTAATCCTAGCAAACTCAAGAATTGATATTGTGTTCCACGATACATACGATATTGAAAGTATTTGTTGATTGTATAAGTATTTGTAATTAAAAGAGTCTTCGGGAAAAAAGTCAGAATTTTTTTTAGAAAAACTAATAAAAATTCCTATAAAAATTAAAATCTCAATTTCTTACCGGTAACAAATTTCTAAAAAAAGTAATGACTAAAGACAGACGAATAACATTGCATATTTTTGAATACAGTAATAATGAAGATAATGCAAAATATTAATGGAAAATAAAGATAATGAGGTAATTAATAATGAGAGTTAAAGATAATGAGATAATTAGTTAACACTCATTGCCTCCTGAAATCTTTCTAGGAGTCATCATTTGTGAAATCATTAATGGTTCCACAATGCTCAGAACCTCTTCGAGTCTATTCGTAAACAGGAATAATACTATCCTATTTTTTGTTATTGACAAGTGGTAAGTCTTTGAAAGAAACCCCAGTTTTTACTTTCTCTTACTCCTAGTAAGAGGAAGTATTGTAAGCGTGTCAAGTTTTCGATACGAGTTTCACCTGGAAATATCGTTTTGAGGTCCCCCGAGTCCAAAAAAGGGTTTTTAGCAAAAGTCTGTGTGGGTGTGTGTTAGTATGTGAAACAGCATAGCACAAAAACGAAAAAACTGTCGAAAAACTGAAACTTAATATTCCGTTTAGGTATCACCATGCGATCTGACTGTGCGTTATCTGTCAAAATTCCTCAACCGGAAGTACCACTTTACTAGTTGACTTTTTACTTTTTTGCGTTTTTCTCAAAAATGGCTCCAAGGATTTTCTTTAAACTTGATACATCAACTACATATACAAGGAGCTACAACTTTTATTTGTAACATTTCTCTGGGAAAATTGATTTAAGGGCCCTTCTGGCGGAAGGGTGGGGTTAGGTTACGCTCTAAAGCGCTATTTCAGGTTATTACACAATTCGGTCATTTAAATAATGTTAGTTAGAATGCAAATATGTTGTTGAAATTCCCAGTTTTGAGAAAAATCGGAAAAACCGGAAGTACTTTTGTTTTAACACCTTTAATAAATATGATTTTTTTCACTTTTCGCGAGTTTTCTCAAAAATGGCCTCGACGATTTTCTTGAAACTACACATATAAACTAAACATTTCAAAGTCTCCAACTTTCTAGATAAAACAGTTCTCTGGAGAAATTCATTTAAGGGCACTTTTAGAAGCAGGGGTAGGTACAGCTTCCTCTAAAGTGGTATCAACTTGATTATACACTCTATAATCAAATGAATAATTAGAAAATAAATATGTGGCCAAAATCCGTGGTGTGAAGGAAATCAGTAAACGGATATGTGCGCTTTGACTGAATATTTTTTTTTTTTTTAATTTTCGACAAAAGTCATGTAAATTTGGTACACAAACTATAAAATTTGTCACTCATTTTGAGAACTGGAGTAAGAGAAAGTTGTGTGAGTGTTTCACACTAGATTTTTTTAACATGTAATGCTATTTTATGATAGAAAGGATTGAACTAAGTGAGCAAAATAACATTTCTTCTGATGATTTAATTTCATTAACAACATTTCATCAGGAAACAACCTTAATTACAATAATCAAGTTTATAATTTTGAAATGAAATAATTATTTTGTATAATTACTTTATTTACACAACTTGTTGTGTGTAATTCTGTTCTGTTTGATTCAGCTACTTCAGGCTGCATTTTCCTACTTTAATATGCTGAAAGCCATCCGCTAATTTCAAATAAATAATAATTAAAGAAGTATTGGCACAGTTTATGGGAGCATAAGGAAGAAATTGTTACTTAATTTAAAATCGTTTAATTTAATAGCATTTTAATTAAAAATTGTTAATGTTACGACTTATTATTATTATTGTAGTATAGAATGTGTTTACTATGATTGTGAATAATGTTTGTTCTGTTTATTTATTGTATGATAATGTAGTAGTATGTATGTAGGATATGATAATGATTCCTAAAGAAAGATGAAAAACCAACAATTTATATGATAATTATTGATTGTAATATAGATTGAATTCGCCTGTGAATGTCATTCAGTTAAGATCGGTTCTGAGATTAATTGCTTTTTTTAATGTGGTTAGACAAGTCGGAATAATCTAGAAGTTTGTAATGGTGTAGTGTTTCTAATACTGAATAAAGTATATCAATTTTTCATCAATTAAAATATTGAAATATAATAAGTTAAAAACTACAAAAGAAATAATTATTTCTTTAGAAATTTTGTGTGAAGTTCTATAGCTTTAGTAACTGGTAGGAATTGATCAACTTTAATCTAGTGCGCAAACTCATGGAAGAGAAAGAGAAGAATAAGCATAGTAGAGAGAGTCATTAGCGAGAAAGAGAGGTTCGTTATTATTCACTACTGTTATCTTAAGCCGGCCATACACGCTACGGTCTAACCTGCGCAGGCAAACCGGAGCATGTGTGGGAATCAATCTTTAAAGTCAGGGGCATCTGCTGATGATGTATACTATATAAAATTGTGGTACTATGATCTATTAGATTTCCTAAATGATCAAGACACACCTAGGGAGTCTTCATCCAAGTTGGATGACGATGATGAAAGTAGTCGTGAGGTAAGTAATATACTATTACTTTGTCATTTTTTATTGTTGAATGATACACATTATAATAACTATAACCTACATTTAAAATTACACACAAGTTTGTCTGCGTCAGGATGATTGACCAAAGTGACAGATCTACTTCAAAGTATTACCAGCATATAGTACCTATTTGATATTCAATACCTATATTTAAATATTTGCTACCTAATGAATAAGAAAGAAGTTTAATTAATTAGATGGTTAGTCATTTTGACGTCAGAACTTTACATTAAATTTAAATTAATAGTTAGTTAACAGTTAGGCGCTAATCTGTCACTGTGGCCAGTCATCTAACGCAGATTGAAAGTTACAACAAAATTACAAACATAATCCACTCATGTTTCAAAGATTAAATGTTTTGAAATTATTTTAATTTATATAATTATCTTATAATACTCTTCTCTCTTGACAAAAATAGTTCATGAACTCTTTCCGAACAATCTTTGCTGTGTTCAAAGTATTTCATGGGGAGTTTACTGCTTTGCTTGGTACTGTAAAGATCGTCTCTCTGTTTTTTAAAAATTTTCTTAGTTTTTCCAGAACGTAGAATTGTGATTTTTTGCAAGTTTCTAGTGCAATACAAATTGTGTCAAGTGTCAAAATTTGAAGCAATTATATCGACTGGCTTGTAAGTTATTAACGATAGAATATCTATCATTAAATATCTATCTCAGTAATCCAGTGCATAGTTTTGAAGTGGTGGGGAGAGTTAATTTTTGCTACAAACCTTCGTTTCTTTGTGGAACTTGACTTTAATATTTATACCAGTTTGGTAAATATTGACAGTATATAAGTGCACAGTATTCTATAACTTTATTTTACCAGCTGACTTTTATTTACCTTTTTCTCTTTCGCTTCTCTATTACCTTACATTCTCTCTTTACTACTTTTCTCTCGATTTGAATACGTAATTAAAGTGAATACCCTTCATTTTTCGTTTTTTTCTTTCTGGTTATTTTATTTTATTTTCTTTATCTTTCTTTTCGTTATAATTTTATTATTAATATGTTTGACTAATTCATTTACTACTAATATCTAAAGTGCAGTTTATGTCGGATTCGTCAAAACGTTTAAGAAGTTCGCCAGGCAGTACAGACCCGGTCTCTAAAAAAAAGAATTTAATTATGTCTGACGACTCAATTTTGTCCTCTCAAATGAGTTTGAAGCTAAAAGAAATTATGTCAGATCTGTTGGATGAGAAGCTGGCTCCCTTGGCTAACAAAGAGGATATTCAAGCATTAGCAAGAGAAATTTTTCTGCTCAAACAAGAAAATGAAGCACTTAAAGATGAGTTGAAAGCTTTTAAAGCCTAGTATGTGAAATCTGAGATCCGCTTAGAGAATCTGGAGATATCTGTTCGTCAGAATAACTTGATTTTCAAGGGAATTAAAAATTCGGCTTCTACAAATACAAGTGATGCTGTAAGGGAGTTTTGTAGCGACTTACTAAAGATGGTTATTTCCTCTGAATGTTTTCATGCCACCCCTCTAGGACCCCGAGAAAAACCTGATAGACCTCTTCTTGTTACCTTCTCTCGCCCACATGATAAAATGTCAATTCTTAAATCGTCGAAAATTCTAAAAGGTACAGGTTTTATAGTACACCAGGATCTTCCAGAAGCTACGAGAAAGAAACGTGCAAAACTTATTCAATTAAAAAAGGAAATCTTCAGGATTAACAGTCGTATAAACGTGAAACTCCGGGCAAATGTTTTGTTAATTGAGGGTCACAAGTTTACTTGGTCCAGTCAAGATGGTCTTCAATTAGGGGAGGTATGTGGAATTTCAACTGTCAGCAATCTGGTGGGCGAAGACATGACCGCCTTTATTGACGATCTTAGAAAAGGTTCTCCTCCAGCCGCCGTCCTTCATCGTTCAACTGTCTCTGCTACTACACAGATGCCCCCATCAGGTGCTAAGATATTTTCTTGAGGAATTCCAGCCGTCTGCAGCAACTTCTCGAATTTTGATAACCTTTCCTCTCATGTTTCTATAATTTGTTATAATATTTCAGGTCTAAGATCTAAAGTAGGAAACTTTGATTTTTTAAACTTTATTAAAAAATATGATATTTTTATATTGCTGGAAACATTTGTTGTAGAAGATACTTGTAATTTTTTTAAGAACTGTTTTTCAGATTTCGATATATTGTGGGTGCCAGCTAGAAAAGAGTCGAAGTTTGGAAGAGTGGGGGTAAATTGTTAGGAATAAAACGTTCGTGTCATGCAATTTCCTTTTCTTATATTGGTAACCAGCCTGTAATCCGTTTAATTATAGATACTACGGCGATTTGCATGGTTCCAGTATATCTAAATTGCACAAAGTGGGATCAGGAATTCTTGTCGCTACAGGATTTACTGTATGCTTGTCAGTGTAATGATTATCGCAGTCTGATGCTTCTTGGTGATTTTAATGTGCGGGTAAGTGACTCACAGTACCTCCCTGAGGACTTGTTCTTCAATAATCCTAAATTCTCCCCTGTCAGGCACTCTAAAGATAAAGTACTCAACAGTATCGGTTCGAGGCTGCTCGAACTTTGTGAAGATTATGAACTTCTAATTCTAAACGGTCGTTTCAATGGGGATAAGGAGGGCCAGTTTACTTTTATAGAGCCCATGGGCTGTTCCGTGAACAATCTTGCCTGCGTTTCTTCTAACTGTTTGCAACATGTCGATAGCTTCGCTGTACTTCCTGAAATCTTTTCCGATCACCTTCCTCTTTTTCTCTCTCTCTCTTCTACACAACCACGTACCCTCACTCTGCCTTTACTCCCACAATTATTTTGGAAAGATAAGAATGTGGACACTTATAAAAGAAATCTTGAAAACGAACTTACAAAAATAGTCTCCTACCCTACTGATCCTCAACATTACGCAGATAAAATAAAAAATTGCATAAAAAACGCTTGTCCTTCTGCTCCACCGGTTTCTTCTTTCCTGAAATCTCGTCAAAAAAATGCGTGGTTTGATTTTACTTGTTTTCAAGCAAGGAAAAAATCTTTTAAACTACTTAATTTATTTCGTCTCTCTAACTCTAGACTTGCAAAAGATGCTTACCGTGATGCCAATAAGAGGTATGCGTTATTGTGCTCAGAACGCAAAAAAGAATATTACTCTTCTTTATTTAATAAATTTAAGGTCGCCACAGATTCTAAGCAGTTTTGGAATTTAGTTAACAGCTTTCGCCGTAGAAATTTTTGTTGTAGCAACCGCATCACAATGGATAGCTGGGTTTCTCACTTCCAAAACTTACTTAATCCTCCTATGACTTCTTCTATGTCTTATGCTGCACCATTCTTTACCTCCAATATTCTCGATCCTGCATTTACCTTCTCTGAACTTGAATCTGTTCTCTCGAGCCTCAAGTCTAATAAGGCTCCTGGCCCTGATTCCATTGTTTATGAGTTTTACAAACACGCTCCTTCTTGCTTTGTTGAGAGACTTTTGGCATTTTTCAATTACATTTTTGAGGTGGGTCGCATCCCTCATTCCTTCGGGCACTCTATTATCTTTCCTTTGTACAAAAACGGGGACGTCGACGATGTGAATAACTATAGGGGAATCTCTTGTTTGGACACGTTGTCTAAGATTTTTACTGCTCTTCTGCTTAACCGTCTTGAGCAGTATGTAAGAGCCAACAATCTTTTGAGCGAGTTTCAAAGTGGTTTTAGACGTGGGTATTCGGTGATCGACAATATTTTCGTGCTAACAAATTTGATAAATCTTAAACTTATAGGAAAAGGGAAAAAAATTTATTGTTTTTTCGTAGACCTTAAGTCAGCTTTTGACACAATTGACCACTCCTCTCTTTTTTTGAAGCTGTTCAATCTGGGCATATCTTATAAGTTTGCGAATATCTTAAAATTACTGTACTCCTCAGCAGTATCCTCAGTCCGTAATGCGGATGGAATTTCGCAAACCTTTAGTGTGGGAGCGGGCGTTCGTCAGGGCTGCCTTTTAAGTCCTATATTATTCTCCCTATTTGTGGACGATCTACCCACAGTTCTAGAAGGCGGTGTTGTTGTGGGTTCTACCAAAATCAGAGCTCTACTTTATGCGGATGATATAGTTCTTATCACCGACAACCGAATCGCTCTACAGAGAAACATTAGGATCCTTGAACGTTACTGCGAACAATGGAATCTTACTGTAAATCTCAATAAATCCAAAATTATGGTTTTCCGAAGAGGAGGAAGGTTATCCTCTTCCGAGGAATGGTTTTATAAAAACAGCAAAATTGAAATTGTTAACTCCTACAAATATCTTGGTGTTATCTTGACCCCTCGCCTTTCTTTCACTTCACATATTAGCAATAGAATCTCTTCTGCTAAACTAGGGATTAATATGACTTGGTCAAACTTCATACTAAGTAACTGCATACCTATAAAAGCTAAGTTCCAGTTTTTTAAAACAGTTTGTCGATCGGTAGCTTGCTTCGGTGCTCAGGTTTGGGGGTTTCATAGTTATGATGCCTTAGAAAAGTTTCAAAGATTCTTTCTGAAGAAATTATTTGCCCTCCCCGCTTGCACCCCTAATTATATGCTCGCCTTGGAAACTCCACTTGAATCTATGCAGTGTTTTTTCCCTTAAGCTTCATCTAAAATATTGTATTAAAATTCTATCTCAGGAAGACCACCGGTTACCTAAAATACTTGCTACTCAAATAATACAAAAAAAAATCTTCTGGTTTAAACATTTAGTTTCGCTAGTCCGCCTTCACTCCTGCACGGTCACACCATCATTAGATAGCCTTCCTTCTTGGCGTACTTTACTCCTCGAGCTTCCATCCCAGATTGAGTCGGACATTCGTGAAGAGGCTGTCAGACGGGCTACTTCTACTGATCGTTTTCTTCTTTACAGAGTGCTAATAGCAGAATATCCCAATTTTATAACGGAGAGTCTATTTGATATCCTCAAGCTTAAAGATCTCCGCTGGTTTTTCAAAATTAGAGGGGAACTTCTTTTTCTAAATTTTAGGCCATGGGTGGATAGAGAGGTAATAACTGAAAAATGTTCCCTTTGCTCGTATGATGTTCGCGAGGATTTATATCATTTCCTTGGGGAATGTCCTATCCTCGTGGAGCTTCGGCTACTCCATTTCGGCAAATCCTTTCTCTCCAGGCTGGAGATAATTCAATTTTTAACCGGTCAAACATCCTGTTTACCACTGATTCGTTACTCTCGCCATGCCTGTCAAATCAGACTTGAATGGTTAGCGGATTCGACTTAGTAATATCTATGCTGGTTACCTTGGCTATATTTTTCTTTTTATTATTGTAATATGTAAATTTTTCCTAAGTATTTTATACATTGTATTTTATCTTTATTACGTTTTTTAGTTTATATTTAGTTTGTTTTTATTATTATTTTGTTTTCATCAAGAGATTTGGTATTCTTTATCGGTATTTATTTTAGTTTTTCTTTGAAAATGCCTACTAATGGTTTTTCTTTTTTTAACGTACTGTATATACTATTTGCTTATTGTATTATATTTATTATTTTCTTACTGTACTACATTATCCATACATACAATACATATATATATTTACTTTTCTTAAGCTCTGTTATACTTATATTACGCACTATATTAACTCGTTAATAATAACTTTAAATTTTACTTGCAGTAAACTCAAGCAGACGGCTTATGCCATGCTTTTAATACTTTGTCATTTCTTTATTTTTTTTGTAATTTTTTCCTAATAAAGTATTATTATTAAGTATTTCATGGGTTTCTTCACTCCAAATTTTCCATGCTACTATTTTCTGTATTAAACCCTTCAACAATTACAATCCTGTTTCAGAATTTTCACGATAGAAACATTTTCTAGGTGCATAAGACATTTTTGAGTGTTCTTATGGCAAATTTCGATTACTTCCTGTAAACGTTTCGCTGCTTGGAATTTATAATTCACTATTTTGTAATTTTTTGAAGAATGTAGTACCATCTGATATTCCCCCATTCATGTCAATATCTATGTATATGAATTGCCAGAAGAACCTGATGACCTCTATGACAATATCTTCCACGATTAGCCGGTGGCACAATTACAATGTGTTTTCCATCTATTGCACCAAGCAAGACAATGAGGAAAGTTCCATAGTCCTTCGTACATCTTTGCTATTTCAGTCTAATCTTCTTTACAAGTAGGAAACTGAAAAATAAAAATAACATCATTAAATATACTATTATATAGGGTTTCCTTAAATTAGTGAACAAGTCTTTGAGGGGTGGTTGGTTACAGTCTACTGAGTCGTTTAATTGAATTATTTAAAAATATTTTTGAATTCACTTATTCATTCATTGTAAAAATAACTATTTCAACTAATTGATTCGGTAGGTGATTTTTTTTTAACACGCACACTCTCGTTCATAACAGTACAATGATTATACTTCATTCCCAGTGATTCCGAAGCAAGAATGATTCCCAGGCAAGAATATAAGAGAGAACGGCACAACAAGGTACCTTTCATAAATTATAATGAATTTATGCCACCATAGCAAAACAAGCTAACAAACAGCATCGCATTCATACTTCACGCATGCAGACAAAATTCCTATCCTAATTGACCTCTCGCTACTCGATATTCCTGAGAGCCCCGCCAAAAACTCGATAACTACCCAATCTAAGTAAGTCATTCATGCCATAGTCAGTGGATAATAAATTACTAATATCCCACACGTACGGTCCGTCTACGCTGTGTCCCCATCGTGTCCATAAAATCACCCCATAGTGTCCACATCTTGGAGCCTCTTCTGCAAATGTTTTTGGCGCGTGTTGGTGTTGTTAAAGCGCTGAACGCTTGGAGCGCTCGCTGCAGTTTTTTTTTTTGAACGTGACGTTTGAGTGTAGTATTAGAGTAGTGGTGAAGCTACCTGGTAGCACAGTGTGATAGTTTTTTTTGTGGGCGGTATGGATGGGATCGGTTGTCCAAATCCTATTTTGGAAAGCCGATTTCTATCTATACCACGCGTATTATGTATTTGGATTTAAGTTAATAGATACATTGGTTGTCCAAAATCCTATTTTGAAAATGTGAACCCTGTTCACACTTATCACTTGGGGCTCCCGCCTGTATTTCGTACGTCAAGTCTTTTTCTTTGTTATTTCATTTAAAGGAAATATATTTTGTGATTATTGTTTTTTTCGAAAAAGATTGATTTTCTTTTCTTTAATGATATCAAGACATACAGTTCAAAACCAGGAACCAGCTTAAATGGAAGTAGGTATAATTATATCAACCAAAAATATCCATATCTAGAATACAGCTGTAGTGGTTATGAGCATGGACTTGTAAGTGGGAGGACTTCAGTTCGCGCCTCGCGTATAACTGCAAAATTTTATATTTATTCGGTAGGTGATACTCGACCATCGCTTGTTCACTAAATTAAATGTCACCCTATATGTACCTACTAGCATCTAAAAAACTATTAGATACTAGCTATTATTTTATATCAAAATGTTATTTGTTTTTCAGGGAGACCAGACACAAGATTTCTCAAATGTTGGCCATCCACATTGAATCATCTGAAATAACGAGATCTAATCAACATCTTCGAATTGTAATCTAAGTGAGGGTATTTCAGCTCGTGGTGTACAAAGGTCAAATTATAATTTATCTCGCCACCGAAACCGGGTAAAACCAAAAAGAATACTGAAGCCCTAACAAATGAAGTATTAGAATCGCTCAATCGTACAAGAAGACTGTTGTGATGTTATTGGAAAAAATGTGGCGATGAAACTGAGGGCTTTAGATAAAAAGCAAATACTCATCGAGAAAAGCTTATTAATGATTTACTTTTCGAAGCAGAAAAAGGAAACTTACCCTCGAGCACGCCTATATTAACGTGCGAGACGTTTTGAGATAAAATCAACGAAGCTATGTTCCAGCAATCGACAACCGGTTTATTTTTAATCCTCTCCGACTCCCAATACGGCACATAACCCTAACCCTGGAAGTTTTGTCTCCTGACCAAGTCCTAGTCCACCTTATCCTGTTCAACATACAGTTCAGAGCATCTTTCTTTACCACTTTTAATCAGTCACGAACCAAATAGTCCCCAACCCAATCTCCAGAGTCCCAATTCCTGCACTAAACAAATGCCTACAACAATCCATAGAACCCAGCCCAGTGAATAGGTCATTGAAATATCTTTTCAGATTCTGCTGCAACATTTGTTTCCGTATTGATGTGGAGTGATCGTTAAATCTTTGTATTTTTTAAATTTACTTTCATTTCTTTTCAATAAACATGAACCATGATAACTGTGTTTTTATTATCGTGTTACATTTAACCTAGGCCTGATAATAAATAACCAGCACAAAAAGATAAAGAAGATTACTTATCTTTAAATATTTTTTTTTACTTATACCTTAGGAAAACTTATACCTGAAACTTAGACGTTTCAGGTATAAGTTTTCCAAATGCTTGAGGTGAAATAATTGCTGAAAATTTTAGGTCCTTATAACTTCTGCCGGTGTCTAACCATCTCAAAGTAACTGATAATCTTTCATGCGGAGAAATACTGTGTCTTCTTATACTATCATAGGAGTAACTATTTCAAGTAACTTTAGATATGTTTCCTCATTCATTCGGTGATAGTTTTTAAAATCTTCGGGTTCGAATTTTAATTCATTCATTAAATAGATATGACTATAATTTTCCTTTTCAATAACTAATCTTTACACCACTTTGTTCGCTTCCTTTTCATTGTTTTTGGATTATTTTTTTAAAATTAACGCAAGGCCCAAGTGCGTCATCGCCTTCCATCTACGCCATAGCGAAACTGAGGACCTTTCCGTAATCGGATTTGTCTGCGCAGGCAAAACTGCACAGTTATACTATGTGGTAACCCGTAGCGTGTAGGGCCGGCTTTAAGTCTTTGATTATTTATCTTGATTTAATAAATTGATCAATATACTAACTAGATTTTTTGAGATCTTATCTCAAAAAAAATCTGGTGTGAAACATTCACACAACTTTCTCTTACTCCAGTTCTCCAAATTATAATTGACAGCTTTTATAGTTTGTGTACCAACTTTAATGAGATTCGTCGAAAACTGAAAACACTGTTCAGTAAAAGCGCACTTCCGGTTTACTAATTTTCTTGAAACTCGGAATTTTGGCCATGTATTTATTTCTAATTAATTTTGTTTGGATGATACAATTGTATAATCAACTGTGATAGCATCAGAGACATTTTCCGTTGTAGCCTGCTTCATTTTGTGGTCATCGACCGGTTTCGGGCGTTCGCCCATCTTCAGGATGCGTTTTTCAGACAGTGTGACAACACAGACTTGCACAGAGCAAACTTAGTTTTCACACTCCGTGAAAAGTCTGTGTTGTAACACTGTCTGAA
>JAAEAF010009859.1:0-23819 GCA_011037195.1 Triatoma infestans
TTTGTTTATTCTCAGATTGTTAGGAGATGAATGTTTACTACTGACCTCTAGTGGCAGTTATGGTGAACTCTTAGTCATTACCGCTAGAATGCGGTAGCAGTTTAGTATCTTAGTTTATACAATTCATTCAAACCATTATTAACGGGCAAAAAAATCTGGTTTATAACTGACATTATTACTACTCTTATCAGTAATTATTAAAAATCTAATTAATAAATTTACTTCAAACTAGGAACTGTTTGTAATGTCTAATTCACAAACATCATATATTTAGGTGTTTTAGGAAATAGCCAATATTTTTCTAACTAACTATATATATATATATTTTTTTTTGTTATTAGGTCGCGATATTCCTTGTCGCGATACGAAATTAAGTAATCAATCTTGGTTAAATTTATAAATTAAGAATTAATTATCCAATCTTTGTCCTATATATTATATATTTATAAACTTAAAATCAAATTGATATTGCGTGATATTCATTTCAATACATACTTTGACTTACAAAGTTGTATACAATTAATCTTTGTTTCAAGAAATTGTTTCTATTTAAACTCTTTGAAAGTGAACTAAGTCTTATGAAACGATTTTCTTGTTTCTATATTATGTTTGCATGTGATGATGTTTTGCAGTCATTAAAACTGGTTAATATTACTTAGGTAAGCAGTTGTCTCCTAGCTTTTAGTTATTAGTATCAAACATACTAGACAATAGAATCATATCTTTACTTAATAGACTTGAGTTTTTTTTTGTTTTTTTTTCATATAAAGGTGGGAATATTTATCTATCATCAATGATTAAACGCAATTCTTTTTCTGAAAAAAAAAACAACTGCAGTTTACAAAATTGTAATTGGACAAATTTTATATTTATTATAACAAATTTAATGAAATTTGTCGATATTTTTATGGGGAAAATCGTGAATAACACAGTAAACTTTCGGTTCCGGTTAGGTTGAAAAATAAATTTAGAAAGATGTGCGAGATCTTTTACACCAAATTTTGTAATTAATTATCGCCCAAATTGAACATAATTTTGGGCCACTTTTTTTTCTCTCTAATATTCCAGACATATAGATTTTTATCACAGAACGGAATTGTCATAAGATGAGAGCAAAAAATTATTTGAAGCTCTTTTATTAAACCTCCTTTCTATAAGAAATAAAATGGACCATAACATATAAAATAAAATGGGCCATAACCCATAAAATAATGGGTTAAATTTATAAACCCATAAACAAAATTGATATAACCTATAAAACAAAATGGATATAACCTATAAAATAAAATGGACCATAACCTATTAAGCAAAATGGACCATAACCTATAAAATAAAATGGACCATAACTTATAAAATAATATGGACTAATTTTCTTGAAACTTGGAATTTTGCCCCTTCTATTTATTTCTAATGAATTTTATTTTAGATAGGTAGAATTGTATAATCAACTTAGTTGGCACTTCAGAGGAAAACATAATCCTATCCCTACCCCAAAAGCCCCCTTAAATGAGTTTTACCCGGAGAAACATTTCAAATCAAAATTGTAGTTGTATTTAAACTTATAATTATACTGTTTTCCCCGAAATAAGTATAGAGATCTTGTGCTTACATGAACCTATACCTACTCAGGGCAGGTATAGTTGAAGTGATTACATTGTTGTTGTTGTTGTTGTTGGTTCCGCAGAGCCATTTACCATGATAGCCTGCTTCTTTTTATGGTCATCGACCGGTTTTGGGGCGTTCGCCCATCATCAGGATGCTTTTGTACCAAACAGTGTAATAAAATAGATACTTGCACAAAGTAAATACAATTGATACAATTTTGTAATTTACGGCTGTAATCTAATGCAAATACAGTTGAGGTATCAACTGTATTTGCTCTGTGCAAAGTCTATGTCATTACACTGTTTGGCAAGACCTATATACTAATAACTAATAACATTACGACAATAATCTATTTAAAATAATCAATTTTTATCTTCCTGTTCAATGTTTTATTTAAAAGATAGATGATAATAATAATAATATTTTTTATTTCCTGTGAAATTTGACATTATCAGATATAGGAACGTCATAAAATTTAGAACATTGTTATAATAAGTCAAGAAAAATTGTCTTTAAAAAAAGTCGATATAATAACACTTTCCCTGTAGCAAAGTTTTTATCTTTTTCTTGAATTCATCGCTTGGAAGATTCTTGATGTCTTCTTCCAAGTGGTTGTACAGCTGGACTCATATATTCTGGTAAGAGCTTCTTGTTGTATTGAGCCTAAGATTTGGCAACAAAAGATCTTTATGATTCTTAAGCTGGTAGGATTCATAAGTTGGTAGTTTCTTCTGCAGTTGCATAACATATTTATATTGTCTTTTATTTCCATAAAACATGCCAGCACATATTGACAAAGAAGTGGCAATATCTTCCACTGTTGAAAGAGAGGATGACAAGAATCTCTAGGTCTAGCTTTTGGCATTATTCTAACGATTCTTTTTTTGTATTTTAAATATCCGCTTTGCGCTTGTTGCCGAACCCCATAGTATCAGACCATAGCTTAGCAATGGATGGATCATACCATAGTACATCATACGTAGAGGTTCCTTTTCGAGAACTGAGACAACTCGCCTTAACAAAAATGTAAGCTAGTTAAGCTTGCTCTCCAGGTGGTCGACATGCGACTTCCATTGAAGTTTCCGGTCCAGAATCAAACCTAAGAACCTAAGAACGTTATTTCTTCTTTCTCCTTTCTTAAGACTGAAAGTGATAGACTGTGTTTTATCATAGTTCAGCACTAAGCCATTGGAAGAGAACCAGATTGATGCTCTAGCCATTAAACACAACATCTGTTTTTCTACTTCTTCTTCAGATTTCCCGCTACAAACTAGCGTTGTATCATCTGCATAGTTGATCACTGATCCACCTAGAGTTGCTGCCAAATCATTGGTATACATTATAAATAGTATAGGTCCCAGCACTGATCCTTGAGGTACCCCTAATTCCTGTATTAGGTACTCAGATTCCTCTCCATTGATTGCACTTTTTGTTATCTAGATAAAATAAAACGTAGAAAAATAATGAATATAATAAAGAAATTTGACTAGAATGAAAAGGTAAAGGCAAAATAGATATTTCACAAGATTGCAATCTATAATATTCTAAATAATAAACTCACTTTTATTAATTAAACTCGCAAACACCTCTTTCATGAAGATGTTGTCCATTATCTTGAAGTACGTTTTGCACGTTATAGTTGAGATCTAGAGTGCTTTTAGTTAAAAGATATCTTTTATTGGACGCTACTGTTCCTTCTTTAAAAGTATATTCCTAGGTTAGATGGCAAATTCTTTTTACTAGTTCCTATTTAATTAGAAAAGTTGGCGTATATAATTAAAGGCGTATATACTTTAATTAGAGAGTAACAATACAATTATAAAATTATAACAATATATAATTTTAAATTATTCAATTTTAAAGAAAGAAAAAAAAAAACAAACTTTGGATATGAATAATAATTATTTTAATAAATAAAAATTAAAAGATGCTTTACATTATTATGGTATTTGATTTACACATATGCATATCTGTATTTCAACAATGGCATAAAGTCACGCGAATTGTTTGTCTAACGTCCGACCGTTCCATTCTTATGTGGTCGTATTTGTTTGTTAGAACTTTCCATGCACACTCATACATAATGATGCCATAACCATTCATACATATACCCCCACTCTATTTCAATGGTTCATACATAACTTGCTCCAATATAGGTGATATATATGTGTATGTATAATTTTTTTTTTTTTTTTTAAGACTACCCTAGGATCCAATACGGTTTCAAAACCCACTGTATAAATGGCTTTTCGATTTTTCATGACTTTTCTAAAAAAAAAACGGTTTCAAAGGTTTTCTTGAACTTTGGTATCAAGTCTTGTATTATGCTTATATAGTATTTAGAAAATAGATGAGATTTTTGGATCAGAAACTGCTAACACACAAACACGCTCCATAGGAGTGTATAAACTAAATTTACTCTTTGCAAGTATGTGTTATCACTTCGTTTGACAAAAACATCCTGATGATTTGCCGAAAGCTTGGCAGAAATAAGGAGAAGTTGTTAATTTTATTAAACCCAATCCTCTGCGTTTAAAGATTTTAAATCGGTTGGTCAATAAAAGAAAAAACACAGATCTAAAATAGATATGTTGAAATGTAAGGGGTCGCTCAAAGAATTCTCCAGTTCCATTGTACACATGCTTGTACAGATGAAGTTATATTAGTTTTAATGGAAATATAAAATAATTTATATATATATATGTACTAATAGAAAATTATTTTAAAATAGTTTGGAGGGGAATATGAGTTATTTCGTTATTTGTTAAGTTGACAAATAAATTTAGAAAGATGTGCGAGATCTTTTACACCAAATTTTGTAATTCATTATCGCCCAAATTGAACATTTTTTGGTGCCACTTTTTTTTCTCTCTAATATTCCAGACATATAGATTTTTATCACAGAACGGAATTGTTATAAGATGTGAGCAAAAAATGTATTTGAAGCTCTTTTATTAAACCTCCTTTCTATAAGAGATAAAATGGACCATAACCTATAAAATAAAATGTGCCATAACTTATAAAATAAAATGGACCATAACCTATAAAACAAAATGGACATAACCTATAAAATAAACTGGACCACAACCTGTCAAACAAAGTGGACATAACCTATAAAATAAAATGGACCATAACCTATAAAACAAAATGGACATAACCTATAAAATAAAATGGACCACAACCTGTAAAACAAAATGGACATAACCTATAAAATAAAATGGACCACAACCTGTAAAACAAAATGGACCATAACCTATAAAATAAAATGGACCATAACTTATAAAATAATGTTGAATGGTGTTGAATTTATGGCTGTTTGATATATTATTAATTCTTGTAGGGTGATTAAAATGTGAATCTCTTTAACAGCCTTATATAATTTTATTTTACTTGAATAGAATTACATTTTTTCCCGACGTTCCGACACTCTTCGTGACTTTTCAAACGAAAATTATTTTTGTATAGTTAATTTATACAATCTGAAATACAAATTATAATTTTTTTTTTATATATATATATATAATTTTACTATTAAAACTAGTCCTTTAATTGTACTACTAAAAAAAATTTTATAATTTGTATTTCAGATTGTATAAATTAACTATACAAAAATAATCTTTCTCTTGAGAATGACACGCAGAGTGTCGGAACGTTGGGAAAAAATGTAATTCTATTCAAGAAAAATAAAATTATATAAGGCTGTTAAAGAGATTTAGATTTTAATCACCCTATAAGAATTATAAAATAATATGGATATAACCTATAAAATAAAATGGACCCTAACCTATAAAATAAAATGGATCATAACCTATAAAATAAACTGGACCATAACCTATTACCACATATATTCATTCATACATTACTGTTGAATTATTATCTGTAATTTGAGCAGGATTCTATTGTTAATAAAAAAACTCCACTCAGAATTATGGAAACTTGTTAAAAAGGATCTTCTTGCAAAAACTTAAATACTTTACATTAATTAAATACAGTTATTATATTAAGTAAGAAAGTTATATTAATTAAATAAAGTTATTATTTAAATATTTTAAATTAAAAATTAATTTAAAATTATCGGCAAATTATTTCTAATTTTCATTATAAGTTTTTCCCCTCCTATTTTCTAATATTTATTTTGTAACAAGAAATAATATTATTCATCTTATATTGTTTTTAATTATGTGCAGGTGACATTCTATAAAAATGGCGACCCATATTTTCCTGGTTTGGAGTTTAGATTTAGGCCAGGAAGGGACGTCGGTTCATTGGAAGCTTTATTGGATAAATTATCTGTTAGAATGGATTTACCAAGAGGTGCTAGATTTATTTTCTCATTGGATGGAGATAGAAAACATTTGCTTGAAGAACTTGAAGATGGCCAATTTTATGTTGTTTCTTCATATAAAACGTTTAAGGTAAAAAAAAAAATCTATTTATAATTAAGATTTATATTTTGAGAGACTTGAGCGGAAGGAGTGCTGTTCTGGTGTCTTTCTAGATGTCAAACAAGCTTTTGATCGAGTTTGGCATCAAGGCTTGCTCTGGAAGCTCAAGTGAATACTTCCATTAAATCTACTTCCTTAAATACTAACTTTCTGATAGGAATTTCCGAATAATAATAGGTTCTACCACTTCCTCCTTCCATCCAAAAGAGGCAGGATTACCTCAGGGGAGTATCTTGGGCCCTTTTCTCTACACTATACACACTGCCGACATTCCTACCCATCCTCAAACCACCTTATCTACATATGCAGATGATACTGCAATTCTTTCAGTTCACAAAGATCCTGTTACATCAACAAGAAACCTTCAGTCCCACCTTTCTTCCTTGGAGACATGGTTGGGAGGATAAAGTTAAAGGAACAAAAATGTGAAATTTATCCTAAGAAAAATTACCTGTGCTCCAATATACTACAATAGAATTTCTCTTCCTCATGTTAATGTTGTCCGCTACCTAGAGCTGTATATAGACATGACATGGAATCCTCACACTAGACTGAAACGACAAGAACTGAACAACCGCTGAACTGGTCGTTTTATTAAATAAACGACCAATATAGAACTCAATCTTAAAACCTATGTGGACATACCGAATAGATCTTTGGGGCTCCGCGAAGCGTTCCAATATTCAACGAATTCAATCCCTTCAGTCACAAATTCTGCGCGTCATTGTTAACGCTCCCTACTTTTGTTTCGAACATTACAGTCCACAATGACCTTCATATCCCATTCGTGACGGATGTTGCTTCCTCTCCATAAAACCTGTCCTACTGTGCAAACCCTTTAGCCAAAAATCTCTCCTCTCGAAAACCCTCCTGGACAATCCCTTTCGTCGTCTAAAACGTCAGTGGCCTCGAGATCTTCTTTCAACAAGTGACAGTGAGTGATTTGGAGTGCTACCACTGGGTGGGTAGCTCCTCCACTCGTTTAGCGATTTTTATTATTATTTTATTTATTTGTTTTTCATTATTATTATTATTATTATGTATTCAATGTCATCAGATTTGCTTGCGCGCACTAGCGCGTTGTAAATGAATAAAAAGGAAAAAAATAATAATATTTTGAGAGAATTGATAGAATTAAAATTCATTACATCTAATATTTTATTGATATAACCAGTGTCGAGTCATGGGCCTGTGAGTGGACGTTTATTACTACAAATATATAGTAGTTTAAATTTCTTTCGAGTTATTTCAATAAAATGTGAGTTATAATACAGAATAAGAATTTAATTGAAATACTGGACTATATATATAAAGTAATATTCGATCTGGATTAACATTTTTCTGTAAAATAATCATCACTGTTCTCAATCATTTGTGTCGAATATTTACGTGATTTGTCAGTGGTGCCAGATTCAAAGAATAACTTGATTTTTTTTTTTTTTTATTATTGAAGAAATCTTCAAGACACAATCCATTTCTAACTTTTAAAATTGTTCCCTGTAAAATGGATTTCTAGATATAAACTTGAGACTTAGCAATCACTCGAAACAATGTCGATGATTGAGAGAAATGCACAATATATTCTCACTCAGAAGTTTTCAAATCTGTTTCAAAACCTAGGGTCGGGCATTATTTTGTTGAAGGGTAACTCCTTATCTTCTTATTAGTGAGGGTTGTTTAAGTGTCATAGCTTCACTCTGCCGCTTCAGTTGTTGACCATAGTCTTGCCTGTGACAGTTTAATTATGTTTCAGCAACTTCCTATTTCTCCAGACACAGAGCATAAGCTCCTTGGGACTTAGAAAAAAATAGAGAGAGAGTTTTCTTCTCGTGATTACGTCACCGCATTGTGGAACGTCATCTAAAAAGTGGCGAGATCAGCTGAGTGATAACGCACTGGACTAGCTACTCCGAAAGCTCGGGTTCAAGACCCAGTACTGCCTTTAAATTTTCAGGCCCTAGTAGCCGCTACAGTTCCCTACCATTCTGTGTGAGGCACTATTGTCTGTAATGAGAAAACACTGCCCAGAGGTTGGCAGTTAATTGAGAAAGCTCCGAGCTTTAGGGATAACTATATGGGCCAAGTGACTTTAGATAGCGTAGGGTTTTGTCCCTTGTCACAGATGATTTAAAAAAAAAACTATTTTCTACTGCTCCAAGTTTAAAAAAATTGTCTTTAAAATTACTATGTTCAGACGTTTAGATGGGTTGGCCATCAAACGAGGTGATACCCTTTCCACCAGTTATACATACACAAATACCTGAGTGGACACTGTGAGCGCCCTCTATCTCAAGACTATGTAGCTTCAGTTTGAAGTTAAATGTAACTGACACGACCCCAAAGAAAACTTAAAATAATTTTTTTTTTTTTTAAATTTTCAAAAAAACCTTTTCGGGAAAATTCCAAAAATATCAGAAAAACCTACCTTTGTGTCAAGTGGCACTTCCGGTTGCCGGATTTTCTTCAAATTCGAAATTCTAGCAATGCTTCTAAAGCGGCCCCTACACGGTCAAAATATTGTCAATATTGGTATTGACAATATAACCATCAATACTCATGCTAACCGGTCTTTATTACTTACACCTTATTACATTACCTTATACGATCAATATTATTGTCAATAACTTTGCTCAGTACTTACTACTTCTGCCACTAGGAAAGTGAATCTACATGGTTTTACTCGTTTTTTTTGCTGGTTTGTTCCCTTCCAAAAAATGAATAATCGTACAAAAGCTTGCGTAGCTATTATTTTGGGGTTTGGCACTACTCGTCAAGTGAACGCAAACACTGGATGAAAGAATGGTTGAAGAAGAGAGATGAATATTCTCATTTAGTACATTTGAAGAAAATCAGCCTCTGCGATGTTGAAGATTTCAAGAACTACTTTCCAGTGGATGAACCCTACCTTTAACAAACTGTTACAGATGGTTGAACCATTTTTTTGAAAAGACAGGAGAGAAATATGAGAGAAAGTATAAGTGTTACGGGAAAGATTAGCCTTAACCCTGAGGTACTTGGCCACAGGAAGAAATTTTGAAGACTTACAAGTTTTCAGTCATAATGTCCCCCAACAACTATCAGCAAAGCTGTAATAGAAACCTGTGAAACCTTTATATATGTCTTACAAGACTTTGAAAAAAATTACAATCACCTTTAAAAAAATGTATGATTGAAGTTTTACTTTTAATACACAAATCTTTCCAAAGTACCTTTGTAAGGTTTTGTATCACTGTTGTTGAGGTTAGTTTCAACGTTGTATAAAACTACTGAACTGAGTATTGATGGAAATATTAGTGCCGCTCCCTACATGGTCAATATTATTGTCAATATCCCCTCCAATTCTCAGTATTGATACACGAAAATCAGAAAATCAGATTTCATCAATACTCTTGTCAATACCGACCGTCAATACAATTTTTTTCACCTTACACGGTCAATATTATTGTCAATACGCTAAGATATTGTCAATATTATTAACCGTGTAGAGGCCGCTTAATGTATATAATTAATATTATAAAAATGGTAGAACCATATGTTATACTAAAGTGATACTTTATAGGAAGCTAAACATTACTTTTCCACCCCAGAAACCCCCCAAAAATTCATTTTTCTGGGAAAAATCTTTCAAATAATAGTTACGCTTATTTATGTGTGTAGGTAGTGTACGAAGTTTAAAGAAAATCGTTGGAGCCGTTTTCCAGAAAATCGCAAAAAAAAAATACTGTAACAAATCATTCAGTAAAGTGGCACTTCCGGTTGATGGATTTAGCTGGAAATCTTCGTGTTAGATGCTGTGGTAGAGCCTATAGGGAATTCTAAGTTTGGGCTTCCTGTAATTTTTTTTGTTTTTGATGATATTTTGTTCTAACACACACACAGACAATTCGCTGAAAACATTTTTCGCCCTCAGGGGACCTCAAAACATGAATTTCCGGTGAAAACTCAATTTCTAAAATTACACCCGATCGTAATAAAGATAAAAAAGTCATCTAAAAACTCATGCTCTACTGAAGAATATTATTATTATTCAAGGAAGGGGAGGGCAAAACCCTACGCTATCCAAAGCCTCCCTGGGCCCATATAGCTACCCCTAAAGAATAACAGCTACAGGGTCTGGAACAAAATTTGCAGGCCCAGGTTTTACCCATCTAAGTTTCACCACAGACCGAACAAATAGGACCAAAACCTTAAAAAGACATAGCTTAAGATCCTCTACGATATCCTACTCCGGGCGAAGGTCCTAAACCTAATCTCCTCATAGCCCAAATAATCCGTCATTAGATGCATGGGTGTTTGCTCCTCCGTCTCACAAACTCTACAAAAGGGGTCAGGCATGAGTCCCGTTGTATAGAGATGTCTCCTTAAGCCACAATGCCAAGTGAGGAAGCCAATCAGATGCCTGAGAGAGGTCCGTGAAAGACATCGGATCCCGCTACTCAAAGCTCCGTCCGGACCCCCAGTGAGCATCTTAGACTGCCGACAACCCACTGCACTCATCCATAAGGTCATCCACGTCTGGAAGGCTTGACAAACATGTGCCAGCAGACACACCAACAGCAGGCTGAGGACCAATGAAAGGGAGAGAGGCGCCTGATTTGGCAAACCTATCCATCTCCTCATTCCCAAAGATTGCCATATGATTTGGAACCCAGACCAGAAGCACATCCTTCAATGAAGAAAGATCTTCCAGTCTTTTAGAACATTCCAACATCAATCTTGAAGTGAAGACGCATGAGTTAAGCGCCTTAAACGCAGCCTGGCTGTCCGAGCAGCTACAAACATCTTTTAAATTAGTGTTACGCACCCTCTCATCCAAAATAAAACAAAGAATTGCCTGGAAAACGGTGGCCCACTCACCAAGAGGCACCACCAAATGGTCTCCCGACTGAAGAATAAGCGGCACTTATGGTTTTATAGCTGAAAAATAAGAATTTCCATCCTTACTAACTGACTTTCACGGAGAAAAGGAAGAAGAATTATTTTCATGCATTCTGCATATCCTTTCATTTGTATATGATTTGTTAAAACTTGATTTTGGGGAAATCATTTCAAATTCTATTATTAGTTGATGATTATTAAAGCATTCTTGGTTTGAATAATGTTCAGCTTAGATTAGAATGAAATATAAGTGGTGTGATTGTGTTGTAGTAGTAGCTTGTGGCGTAAGCGGTTTTGTAAAGGGCTTGTGTGTATGTTCAAAGAGAAGACAAGTAATAAGAATAATTAAGAAAACACTGGCAGATTAAATTAATTATATATTATCTTTAAAGATATTTAAATACTTTTCAATAACACAATAATATGCTTATTAATATACTGAAACTAGTTAGAATAAACTCTTATGTTTTAACTTATAACTGGCAATGATGTTTACTGGTTGAATGTCTAGTTCAGATTGTCCTGAAAGAATGCCTTCTAATTGTTAGTTCAAATCTTCCCCTGTGAGAAGCGGTAGACAATGCTAACCGAGTTGTATGAACTCTAAAAAAACAATGGCGATCTTCTACCTGAATAGTCCTATTTGCCAGCGAATGTTACATTTTCTTCATAATTTTGATAATTAGCAAACTATACATACAGGTGAAGATCTTTGATGGATTCTTTGGAGTTACATCTACGGATAATATGATTGGCCTTCTCCTATACATATAAAGAGAACTGTCTTGACTAACTGACTGATTTCATTTAATGAATATTATAAGAAAATATCCTCGTTGGGTTCGGGTGAACCATATATTTCTTATGATTCTCATTTCCATATAAAAATTATTAGCCAGTTGCGTTTAATGTGGGGGGGAAGAAATATAGAAGAATAGCTTGATAAAGGGCACTTATATACATTTTTCCCCTATGAAAAATACAAGAGAAATTGACAATATCCAACATTTCTTTTAAATTGCCCCTATATTAGTGCAGTAGCGGAAAAAGTACCTCGACAGATATTTGACTCCACTACAGTGAATTCTCTGATCAACTTAGAGAATCTTTTAACAATAGTTGATATAACTAAATTAAAAAATATTTATCATTTTGTAATTAGTTCTTTGCAGTTCAGAGCTTTTACCTTAAATGATTGAAAATAAGGAAATACTGTTTATAAACTTAAATTCTTCCACTTCTCTTGTTAGATGGATTTACGGACATATCCATGGACATAATTTCTACCCACCCAACATAATGTAATGTTATGTTAAATAAGTAATTTGAAAAAAGTCTTTTATTTTATGTTAATTGTTTATTATTATTGTTACAGTATTATTATTATTAATGCTATTTTCAAGTAAGCAAACTTATTTTTTTTTTTACGAGTACATCATGTTTAATTTATTTTGGTTTTTTTTACTGAAAATCATTGTTCAAGAGTTAAAGTTTTTTTTTTATTGATATGTTTACAGTGTATGTTTTTATTTGGTTTGGATGCTTATTTCTGTCATTCATTTTTGTCTAAAATAGTTATTTTTAATTTTGTTTATTCTTTGTCCTCTGTATTTTGTATGTCCTTACCTTCAGTTTTCTGTATTCTTATATATATCAGACCCAACTCTTGTTACAAACTTTACAGTTTGTAAGCAATAAATAAATGAAAGATTCTTCAACGCAGTGCCGAAACTACTAAAGCTTAGGAAACATGAAATTTGGATAGTAGGTTCCTTTTCTGATGTCAGAACCTCACTAAGAAAGGATTTTTCAAATTCATCTCTTAAGGGGATGAAAGTGGATGTCAAAATTTGTTTGGAAAAAAATAGCATTCACGCCAATCAATGAAGGAGGGTGAAATTAATAATTTAAATTCGTAACTAATCTGGAAAGCGTTGTATACGAATTTCGGCTCGCGGAGATGTCGCTGGCCAGATCTAATCGGCCCTACGGGTATCATTTTCTTCTTATTTACATATTGGCCCTTAAACCAAGACTGTTTTGAAATTTTAGTGTTCATAGATTTACAAATTTGCCATCAGGAGAAAGAGTGTATACAAACTGCCACCTGTTGGTCGTTTCTTTTATTTATGTAACCCTTGAGATTTTTCTACAGGCAAATTTGATGTTCATATTCTTCACAATATCTGGCGACATCTTTACCCAGCAGATCGACTCCTTCATTGTGTTTAAGGCCAGATGATATTGATGGTATCATTTTTGGTTTTGATTTTGCTCATTGACGTCTAAGTGCCTGTAACACCTTCAGATACAAATAATTTTTGGTGAGCAGTTCTAATATTTCCATTCATAAGTGGTTTATTTATGAATGCTCCATTCAAGGGCGTTCCCGGAGTTGCCACGAGTTCAGCAGGAGATATTGGACCCTTCTGCCGCAAATGCGGTAAAGAGAACGAAACACCGGCGCATGTGCTCGGAAATTGTCCACACAATATGCTCCTCGTGACTAGACGGCATCACAGGGTCAAGCACGCGATCGCAGAGTCTCTTAGGGCTCTTGATTATACCTGCTTTGAGGAAGTGTACGCTGTTGATGATGAGGGCTCTGCGCGATATGCAGATATAGTGGCCTTTAAAAGGGACAGGAGACTAGCGTACATCATTGATCCGACGGTGCGTTATGAAAATAACGATCTACAGCAGGGGGATAAGGTCGACACAGAAAAGCGTGCCATTTATAGTAAATGTATTACATATCTCTCCGAGAAGTATAGAGATATGTTTGGGGAACGAGACTATAAAGTGCATGGTCTATGGTTCGGTGCTCGGGGGACTATTCCAAAGAAAACGGTGGAATTCTGGGACGAGGTCGGTATAGACCCGAATATATTGCCGAGGCTAACGGAGGAGATTATTATAGACTCTCTAGCCATCATTAACCACCACATCTACAGTTAGACTTTGCGCACACACGTCTGTTGTCGAAAAGTGGAAAACAATAACAAAACAAAATTATCTGTTTCATGATTTAATCTGTGTAATAAGGTATTGCTTCCTCTTTCTTTGTTTATGTCAGTTCGATTGATTGGTAAGCTGTGTGTTAGCAACTTGACATTGTCGAGCAGCGCCACTGACAATTCTTTACGAATAAAGTGTTTCTCTCTCTGATTATTCATGTATTCTCTCTGATTATTCTGAATATTCATGTATCTCATACAGCGGGTGAGCTATAACAGTTTTTTAACATCAGTTTTGAATTACTTCAAAGTATTATTTTTTATATTCCAGAGAAATAGTTGTAAAGAGAGATCGACAAACTATGGAAGCTGGTATGAACTTTTGTCAACCTGTTTCTATCTTGACAAGCTTATTGCGTTTCTATGAAAAGATAAACTTGCGGAGAAACATAAAAATTGGCATTTCATTGGCACTTTTATCTTAGACGAGCATTGAAAATAATACTATATATTATTACACCGGGGCTGATGGCGTGGACCTAAGCCTATATGGCTTTTATCCCCCGATGATCCCCCGGAGCTACCAGGCAATTATTAATGATCAGAAACGGGTGCCCCGAAAGGCGCGGGACCTAAGCCTATGTGGCTCTTATCCCCCCGATACCCCCCGTAACCCCTTAATTAATCTCCCCCGGTAACTTGCCGGTTAATCTGCAATATCTCAAGATATCCCCAAACTCCAACTCGCCTCCAGCTTCCAAGTCAACCGACATTCTTTATTTTCTCAAAACATAGATTCCACTTTACCCATGTGACGTTATTAACTTGATCTGTCCAGTTCAGTTTTGAATCTATGAAAATACCTTAGAAACTGATAGCTTTTTCAGTCCCAGGCAATCCTGCGAGAGTGGTGTCCTCCCAAATATACGAAACCTAGTTCCAAGCGAAACGGGGACACTGGCCATAAGTAGTTTTTACCCGGCTCCCTCCCTCCTTTTGTGAACACCGTTTCCCTAAATCCGCGAGGTCAATTAAATATCCCAAGATATCTTTGAACTCCAACTCGCCCAGGCAATCCTGCGAGAGTGGTGCCCTCCCATATACGCGAAACTTAGTACAGGCGAAACGAGGACACTGACATATATAGTGATACACCGTTTCCCTGACTCCGTCGTCGCAATTCTGACAAATGGGACTAGACGTACTCCCTATGTTAAACAAGTGACTAGACACCCAAGTGTGTCCAGTCAGTACCCCCACCAAGGTCCTCAGACTTGTCCTACTAAGAGACAGGAGATACTCCGAAACTCCCTGCTTAATTCCTTTTATAAATCTTTTAGCTTAGAGGTACCCCTGCGTGTCCCCCCAGCATTTCTCCAAGACTCTCATTTCCCAAAATCTAATCTGTTTGTCGCGAAACTTCTTCGTGGTCGCAAGGGCTGGTTCAGGACCACAAAATGGTAATGATGATCCCTCCCTGGCCAGCCGATCCGCCCTCTCATTGCCCTCTAGCCAACTGATCCGCCCTCTCATTGCCCTCTATTCCCGCATGTCCGGGTATCCAATAGAGACGCACCTTAACCCTCCGAGCCAAAGCGTTAAGCCTTCTCCTACATTCTCCCACTAGTTTCGAGCTCCACCATGACTTGCTGAAAGTCCTCAGTGCGGCCTGACCATTGAAAAATAAATATGGCTGGCAGTGTCATTATGTTCAATTTCTTAAACAAAGAACGACAAGATACTTTCGAGTCTAAACCCAAAATGACTCTAATTGCCTTCTTTTGTAACCTAAATATTTTTTTACATTCGGCATCGTTACCCCAAATTATAGTACCATAGCACAAATGGCTATGATCATATGCAAAATATGCCAACTTTAAAGCTTTCAAGTCAACCGACATTCTTAATTTTCTCAAAACATAGATTCCACAAGACACTTTACCCATGACGTTATTAACTTGATCTGTCCAGTTCAGTTTTGCATCTATGAAATTGCCTAAGAAATTTATAGCTTTTTCAGCCCCAACATAATTACCTAATTTAATAGTAATCTCTTTTATTTTGTCCTGAGGAATCAAGTTTGGATGTTGTTTTGGTAAACAAAAACGTTAACATTTTACGTTGAGATTACTCTGCTCTTGAAGATATTGTTCGTAATATTTAAAAAGAAAAAAGGAAATAACCCCCATATAACCTTCACCTTTGTTTATCTCTTGTTAAAGCTAATGAGATTACTTTAGCTTTTCCATGCAAACCCATAAACTAGTTATTACATAAATTGCCATTATATTACACTTATTATAGAGAAAACAACTACACACACACACACACACACAGACATACGAGTATGTTTGTGTTTTAAAAAGGTTATATCTTTCTATAATAAATGGCTTGGTTAGGGGGTTGTTTCCTTACCTTTTGCTTATATGATTATATTTTTTAAAGCTTTCAGTAATATGTGACTGTAACTGATTTTAAGTGCTGGCAACTTAATTAAATAATCATATTATACAAGGATATAATACAATGGTGTTATTCAAATCACCACACAGTATACGTACCGTTACACTCGTTTTGTCGATTTTTTAATAAAAATTGTAATATTTCTATTCATTTAAAATTTTTTATGTTAATATATCAAAAAATGCAAATTATAATTAATAGTTGTTCACGTGGTCAATAGATTATCTCTCTCTGGTATGGTTGTTAGGATGTATACGCAATCTTTGTAACTCTCCCCAGATTTTTTTTATTGCTTGCTTACACGCAAAAATGTATCATTGTTTTGTAATTTAAAAGTTAAGATTCTGTTTTTGTTATGCATAGGGATTTTGGCACAAATTTCGAGAGATTTTTTTTTATTATTATTATTTTTAATTAATATACGTCAACATCTTAAGTTATTATTAACGCCCTCGGAGCCTTCTCAATGCACTGCCGGCATCCTGGCAATGTTCTCTTGTTTCAAACAACACTGCCTATTACCAGATAGTGAACTGAGGAGGCTTCTACGAAGTAAGAAAAATCCTAAGGATAGACTCTATAACCCGGGATCTACGTGTGAAAGTCCAGCGGGCTACCACTGTGCTAATCTCACCTCTAATAAATTTTATTTTTATTATTATTATTATTATTATTATTATTATTATTATTATTATTATTGTTATTATTATTTTTTCGTATTTTTTTTTTATTAAGTGTCTCGCGGCCCTTAGGCAAGGGAGGCACCTGGATCACTATAAGTGAACATTTTTCTTCTCTTCGTCAGTTTTTAATTTTTTGTATTTTAATGTATTTCTGCATCAGCAATCGTCGCAATCATTGGCCATCGTTATGAGGGGTCCCGCGACCCTGGCAGTCTTTTCCCTGCAGCAAAATCTCCCTGACGATCCTAGAGGAATGGAGGATTACAGCTTGCTGCTTCAGAGCCAGTGTCTTTCTATCAATCCCAAGTTTGAGCAGTCCATCCTGGATAGCGCGCGGGATTAAACCGGCTGTAGAGATGACAATCGGCACAATGTCGACAGATTTAACGTCTCTCCAAAGAGAAGCAACCTCAGCTGCCAGCGGCCTGTACTTAATCAATTTCTCATTGAAGGCCCGCACAACATTAGCCGAGTCCGGGACTGTAACATCTATGATATAAACCTTACCCTCACTCTTATTGTGCCACACAATATCAGGTCGGGTGCCCTCTACTGTGTGATCCGTGAGCACCACGCGATCCCAATAGAGTGTGTGCCCGGAGCTCTCTAGCACCGGTTCGGGATCATACTGGTAGTAGGGTGGGACGACTGAGCGAATACCCAACTTCAATGCCAACTCCCGGTGCAGAATCTTGGCCATACTATTGTGCCTCTTAAGGTACTCCGTCTGTGCCAACATTGGACAGGCAGAAAGAAGGTGGTGGATCGTCTCTGGGGCAGAGTGGCATAATCTGCACTTGACATCCTGGACACTGACATCTCCTATAATATAACGCATATAGTACCTGGTAGCCACCACCTGATCCTGAATGGCAATTAGGGTCCCCTCAGTTTCTGGGTAAAGTTGCCCATGGGTAAGCCACATCACTGACGCCTCTTTGTCTATGGCGTCACCATCTAGCGCTGCGGGGTATTGCCCATGTAAGGCCTTGGCACGCCATGCTGCGGCCATATCAGTGGTGGAGTCCCGAACCTCCGGCATCCCCGAAGCCGCCCTGTGTAAATCTAAAGGGGTATATCCCTTATCAGCCGCCATTACTGCCCCGATCAGACTCGAGTCCCGGTGGGTATAGAAATAAGCTCTCATTCGAGCAACCTGTGTATCATGAAGGCCCGCGATACTGACTATACCACGTCCACCTTCGATCGCGGCGACTCGATTCTTTCGATGGCAGACCTGGGGTGGTGTTTATTTTGCCTGGTAAGCGCTGTTTTAATTGAGCGCTGCAGCGCCCCCAATTCTGTGGCGGACCACTTTATCACCCCAAACGTATACGACAAGACCGGGTCGCAGTACGAGTTGATAGCCCGAGACAAATTGCCACTTCGGAGACCTGTCTTGACTGTCAAGTGAAGACGCTCTTTGAACTTGTCAATCACAAGCTGCTTAACCACTTTGTGTTCTATGCCGCTCGCTTGCTGTATCCCCAGGTATTTCTACATTTCTGTTTCCACCATGGCTTCGAATTCCCTATGGTCATCGATCTTATTATTATTATTATTATTGTTTACTAAAGCACATCAATGATCTTTTTTACTAAATCTGGAAGTTAGTCAGATGATATTTGTGCATTTCCTTGGATTGAAGATGAAGGGCGGCTAAAAATATTAAATAAGATTAAAAGTACCACTTTCCCGTAATAATAATTATTAGTGAATTAATTATTATATAATAATTAAGGTAATAATTTGTTAATGGCAGAGACATTGTAGATTGTTATAGGGAATTTATTGCATTGCCACCAGAAAGGTCTATTGTGCCTCCCCCGAGCCTGTCCAGTGCACTGCCGGGCCTCCAAGCAGTGTTTTCTCTAGCTACTCACAACACTCCCCATCACCGGATATTGAGTTGTAGAGGCTTCTAGCAGCGCCTATTGTAACGGTTACGTCACCCCGGACAAAAGGACAAATTGCCACCCCTTAAGAATATATATATATATTTTTTTAAGCAAGTCTATGCATTTGTTGTGGTGGTTGGTCCCGCAGAGCTGGAAAGCATCGGAGACATTTTCCGTAGTAGCCTGCTTTATTTTGTGGTCCTCGACCGGTTTCGGGCGTTCGCCCATCTTCAGGATGCGTTTGTCAGACAGTGTGATAACACAGACTTGCACAGAGCAAATTCAGTTTATACACCCAGTTTATACATTCAGTTTATACACTTGTAGATTGTTATAGGGGCGAGTGTATAAACTGAATTTGCTCGGTGCAAGTCTGTGTTGTCACACTGTCTGACAAACGCATCCTGAAGATGGGTGAACGTCCGAAACCGGCCGATTGCCACAAAATGAAGCAGGCTACTAAGGAAAATGTCTTTGATGAACTCTACCCATGTTCAAACAGCACAAGCTGAAGCAGCGCTCTGCTTGCGTGCTAATGCTATTCTGTTCAGAGTAGTATATGCATGTTCGAACAAGTTCGAGGTTCGTCCTTTACAAATTCTGCGTTAATTTTTCAATAATAGTGTAAATATTTTTAACTTTCAGACATAAACAATATAAATATGCTATGCACTGTAAATTTTCAGAGAGCCAAAAAAAATCGATATGTGAAATTTTCTATTAATTGAGTGTTTAACACACCAATATTTTTCTCGCTCTTACAGTCAAAATGGCGCCAAGGATAAATGTCTAGGTTGCCCGACCCTAGAGCGGGCGCTGCTTCTAGGAAGAGAAAATCTAAGAGCAGCATGCTGGATTCGAAACCTGGTCCTCCGCGTTACTAGTTCACCGCGACACCACTGAGCTAATCCCTTCTTTCTCCCTTGGCCTAGGCGAAGTAACTAGGAACGGCTAATAAACTAGGCCAATTAACTAGGAGTGTATGTAGTTAAAGTATATTGTGTACAGTTCTGAACAAGTGCATGGAGTACCGAGCTGTGCTAACCCGTGGGGTCGCTACTCCCTAAGTAATTGCATGCAACAGATACCCTTGCGGGCTGTGGCAGAGATATAGTATATAAAAGAGTCCATATAGCATTTAAAAAGCCTGAATTTTAAATGAAATTATATTATTCCTAGACTGGGGAAGAACTTAAGTATGCCAAGATTTCTGAAGTAATTGCTAGTCCAATTTTCTCTCCCATTTGTTATTAGAATAAAGCTTGCAATTTATTTTCATCTTGTAAGGATGCTGGATGCAAAATGTTTACTAAATGCTGATGTATGCGCGCAAGTGATGGAATAAGGGATTGAGTACATATTGACATTTAAGGGTCAGTGTTCATGCATGGTGTAGTCGGGAAATTAAAAGGCTGTCACTGGTGGGCATTTAATCGGTTAATCGTCTTCAAATCTTTTTCAAATATTCTTGTTATAACTCTAGATATTCAAATCAAATCAATCATCAAAATATGGATGACAAGATTCTCTCAGGTATTGCAGAATTTTTAGGTGCTAAGATAGAAGAGACAGGAGATTTTAAGGGAAGATGTGAAATTCAAGGCGAAAACAAAGAGAAGATATGGGATCGTTGCCAAATTTTTATTTTATCAGAAATATGGATTTCAGTGATCTTCAATCTCTTACGAAAGATTATTGCTGCACAAATATTGTATAGTTGCAATTTCTTGTTGAAACTATGACTTAGCTCTTTGACTCCCTTATCTAAGAGCCTTTATTTAAATATCCTCATCGCACTTGTTATGTCAAAACAAACCATACGTTTGTGGTGGTGGTTGGTTCCGCAGAGCTGGAAAGCATCAGAGACATTTTCCGTGGTAGCCTGGCTTCATTTTGTGGTCATCGACCGGTTTCGGGCGTTCGCCCATCTTCAGGATGCGTTTTTCAGACAGTGTGCCAACACAGACTCGTACAGAGACTTAGTTTCACACTAACTAAGATAGAAGAGACAGTAGATTTTAAGGGAAGATGTGAAATTTAAGGCTAACTTTCACATCTCTTTGCTGTTTCACTAATTCTCTGTTAGTGTGAAACTAAGTCTCTGTACGAGTCTGTGTTGGCACACTGTCTGAAAAACGCATCCTGAAGATGGGCGAACGCCCGAAACCGGTCGATGACCACAAAATGAAGCAGCCTACCACGGAAAATGTCTCTGAAACGACTTTATCTTTAAAATGGTGTTAAGATGGAACAGAACAAAAGCTCCTGCAACTCCAGTTTCAACTTCGGTGAAGTTATTAAATTTTCTCGCGCAAAGAATTTGTATCATGGACCGACAAACAAATGATAGTCGGATGAAGGTAAGTCTGGGCTTTAGGGTGGATGTAAAAGTAGTTCAATGACATCAAGTTCTTTTTCTTCTTTAGTCTGAAGTGAGGTGTATGGTTGAGCGTTATCCTGCTGGAACAAAACTTGTTTGAGATTGACCAAAGCTAAGAATAACGTTGGATTTTTATGTACATTCTTTCCAGTTGTTGGCAATAAATGTCGGAATTCGTGGAAAGTAGCGGGAACGAAATAGTGATGAAATTACTCTTTTATAGTTCCATCAAACGGACAACATGGACTTTTTCCCCCCCAAAAAATCATCCTCTTGCACCTATCGGAAATCGCCGATTGAACGCCATCCAACAATTGACCTCATTTCTCAAGATTTCGCCAGTAAATCCAGTACTCATCAAATGTCACAATTCTTTTATAGAAGCGCATGTCAGATAGTTTTTTGTTTTTTTTTTCAAAAAAGTTGTTAAGAACATTTCGATTCGCCTTCGCGTTTGTTGAGGTGTAAGTTTCTACACCTCCTTTTTACCATTTCCACAGTAAGGAGGTGGCGTTAACGGTATGTTTAGACACTGATTTGACTCTACTGCTTCCCGTAAAGCCTTATCGTCACATGATGAGCACCCTGAGCCTGTCTTCATTTCTAGGTCGTATCATCACAATTAAATTTTTGAAACTAACACTGAGCAGTTCGCTGATTAAGGAAATCTTCCCCTTCGATTTCACATAGAGCACGCGTAGCTTCAGCAACTATACACCATTTTTTTTTCCACTAGTGAAGTAAAATTACTAATATATCATAGTAAGACACAGTCATGGTTTTCTAAAAAAAGGTCACAATTGAATTGACTGTTTGAAGGGGACGTAATATGAATAGAAACAGGCTACAGACCTAAAGATTAATATAATGTTTGTAAACATCAGACGTAGATTGTAGATTCTTGTAGGGGATGGGATTATTGCACTGCGACCTGAAAGATCTATTGTGCCTTCTCCAATGCACAGCCGGACTCCAAGCAGCATTCTTTAGCTACAGACAACAGTGCCTGTCACCGGACAATGAGTTGTAGAGGCTCCTAGGAAGAAAAACTCTAAGTGCAGTATGCTGGAAACCGGTCGATGACCACAAAATGAAGCAGGCTACCACGGAAAATGTCTCTGAAACCATACGTTGTAATCCCTGCAGTAATATCCCGACATTTCTCCATAGGAGCTTCCGTTCCTTAAAAATATTCAAGGTAACTAAATATTTAGAAAACATCCTAAGTAAGTTTAAAGGAAATACGTATATCGATTATAGATCAGTGATCTGCAGTAAAAGAAAATAAGTTGGTTTCTAAAAATATATATTTTTTATATTCGTCTTTTGTTTCAAGCTTGACCTTAATGTTCAGTAACTTTTATTTCTAAATCACCAAATCTAGAAGTTTCTTATAATAATAACTATTGCCTTCTTCAAACTTGGCTTAAACAAAATTTCATTTTGTAACATTTATGAAAATTCTTTCGCATACAAATTCCGGCTGATTTGTTGATAACCATAGTTGTATTTGAGCAGGGAAAAACATTATCTATAGTTTATATAAAAAAAAATTAAAAAATAGCTAATAATACGTTATAAGTTATATTATAATAATTACATTTATTATTTAATCGTTAAATGCGCAAGAAAGCGTTGCTATTATATAAATAAAAGTCACGTAATATTATGCAAGGACTTACCCCTCTCAGACCTCAGATATTTTGTTATTTGTTGCCCACCGCCGCCTCCTTAAAAGTTGAAGCGTGTTATAAGTAAACTTTCCGTGATACAAATTGACGGTTTATTATTCCTTTTAACTCTATGGCCTCTTGTATAGGGGTGAAAAGCACTGTTAAAATTTTCTATCATTAAAATCTTTATCCCTTCTTCTCCTATCTTCATAACAACTTCAATTTAAAGCTAAACAGCTCCTCTAGCTTTTGGTATTTTATTATAACATACATAATTTTTGCTCATCTATTCAAAAATCCAAGATATTTATTTTTCCCAAATTATTTTGATCTGATTAATTTTAAGTATTCTTATCTTAAAATTCCCCCACGCGTTAGTCTAGTGGCTAACGTACTCGCCTTTCGTGCGAGAATTCATGGTTCGATTCCCTTAAAGGCAAAGTCGGTGTTGACCCAGCATCGTGATAAAAAGTGGGAAGCTACCCAGTGTGATACACCTTTCCTCTTGGTACTGGGGGGGGGTACTTTTAGGACCGTACCTACCCTCTCGGGTTTACCAGTCCCCCGTTGCAAGCAACGGGTTCGTTTAACAAGAGAGGGATGTCACCACCATGGAGAGACTGCTAGTGCAATACCCCCGTTTGACCCATTTAAGGGCAGGTTGAGATACGTTTAACCAGCGTGCGAAGTGGTCACACTTCACTCCCAGAAGCTAGGCAAGGTGCCTCCTAGCAGGCTCTGGTGAAATGCCCGTCACCCAGCAAATGCGCTTCCAGCTACGGGCTGGCACCGGGGTTTAATTTATATTGCGAGTCTCCTCCCGCTCAACTCATGACC
>JAAEAF010009860.1:0-35578 GCA_011037195.1 Triatoma infestans
GACCGGTTTCGGGCGTTCGCGCATCTTTTCAGGATGCGTTTTTCAGACAGTGTGCCACCACAGACTCGTACAGAGACTTAGTTTCACACTAACTGAGGTGTATTTGTAGTCTGTGTTGGCACACTATCTGAAAAATGCATCCTGAAGATGGGCGAACGCCCAAAACCGGTCGATGACCACAAAATAAAGCAGGCTACCACGGAAAATGTCTCTGATGCTTTCCAGCTCTGCGGAACCAACCACCACAACAAGTAAATTTGTTGTTAGATTTTTGTATTAATAATTTCTAACTTTTTCAAATTAGCAACACTGAAGTTGTGTTTCGTGAAACTCATAAGACCTGAAGCTAAAAAAATGAGAAAAAAAAGGAAAATTATTTTCAAAGAACTTTAAAACCAAAATACTGTCAAATTTTTCAATATTAGATAGATCATGCGGAGTATAGCGAGTGATTATTGTAGTTATGATATTTATTAATTTCCATGCCATAAACAGTAATACTGCAACTTAAGTCATTCTAAACTAAAAGGTTATGAACTTTATGGCGGCTACATTATAGTTTGAAAGCAAGAGTGTTTGTTAGTGCTCTTTTAGAGTAGCTAGGTCAGATTTTCATAAGAACAATAGTAATTATAATGGATTTAATTTTACCAATTATAAATTTATTTTTTTATGAATAATTAACATTGTTTTAAGAAGTTCATTTTAAATGGGTTCGGCTAGGATGCAGTTTGTTTAAAGAATCTATATCGATTCAGGATTTGTGACTTGCTTTGGGTTGCCATATCATCTGTTTCATTTTTTTAAGCGTTGATAATTCTTTAAAAGGTCTAGAAATAAAAATATTGAATCTAATTTATGAAAGCAGTGGTATATAGTTTGAAAACTGAAAACTGTTTTTTTTTTAAAAATCTGTGATAAATTAAGAAATTACAACTAATGAGGTAATAAAGAGAATTTTTAGTTAACCCAGTCTTAGAGGCCTTGCAAGTTAAAGGAAAAATTATTGTATCATTTCTGAGTGGCCCACGAAGAGTTTTTCCACCAAAAAAATAAAATTAACGCCAAATTCTTAAAATGGAAAATTAGCTAAGAAATAAATGATTTTTATGGTTCCCACCATAACAAATTATTCTATAATTTTCTACAGATTGTAACTGAACTTTTAGTTTATGAAGCAGTTTAAAGAAAAGAAGCAGAATTTAAATTAATTAATATTTAATTTTTACATACTTAAAATTGTAGGGTTCTTCTGAAGTTGTTTTGATTGGGGTCTGCTTCTTTTCAGTTTCGGACGTTTGCCCATTATCAAGATGTTTTTGTCAAAAAAAACAGTGCTGGCACTGTTTACACAGACTGGCACAGAGCATAATCACATTTCTACACTCACACACTGATTAGTTTTATCGCATTGTTTTAATAAAACATCCTGATGATTGGTGAACTCCAGAAACTGGTCGATGATCACAAAAAGAAGCAGGCTATCAGGGAAACAAAAATCTGAATTGTTGAAAAAGCTTTCATATAAAACATTTTAGTATTTTTTATTCATTTTTGTTCACCGTCTGTATTGGCCAAAATATTCTTAATCATAACTTTTCTTTCAGGGGTAAAAATAAATAAATAAATAAAGTTTCACATGATTAAAGTGAAACGTTTCTTTATCAGCAACATTTCGGACAAGTGTGGGCTTCTTGTATGTAATTAATCCTAAACATTGGTGTTACACTCGAGATTCCCTAACATATAGACGCAGATTAAAGATTCCCTAACATTACTTTTTCTTTTAATGAATGATTTGATCAAATTTTTTTAATAAATTAAGATGGATAACAATGTAATCATAAAAAAAAAATAATAATCTGGCATGAGATATACGATATTGTTTTATTGCAATTTACATTGATTTTAATTGATTTATTTCTATTACCCAGGATCCAAATTTCATATAATACTATAATGTACATACATACATACATATGTGAATCCCAAATATAATTAGCAAAAATCTTAAGCCGGATTTTCATAATCGTAAAACTCGGAATTTTTGATAGCACTTTAAATTATGGTTTAATTATGTTATAAAGATGGTGGAATTGTATAATATATTGAAGTAGTATTTAAGTGGAAAGCCCTACGTTGAATTCGTCTTCCGCTTAAACCCCACTTTAAACGAATTTTCCTGGAAAGATTAAGTTGTAGTTTTTTTTTTTTTGTGATTAGTTTGAAATATCAAGAAAATCGTTGGAGCCTTTTTCTGAAAAAAAAAAAACACGCAAAAACCTTAAAAAAATCAATCCAGTAAAGTGGTACTTACGTTTGGCCAATTTTAACCAAAACCGTTTTTATTTTGCCTATACAGGTAGCATCTAAACGAAATATCAAGTTTCAGCTTTCTGCAATTTACCCTTTTTGAGTTTTACACCAGGATCCAGGATCTTAAAAAGATTTATTTTCGATGGATACCTAATTCGAAAATTTGACATGATTTCACAGTACCTCTTACAGTAAATAAGAAACATTAACAAAAAAGAAACATAATCAAGGGGACTATTTATACCGCTGCGCACTAAGAAAAAATGAATTGGGTGGTTTGAAAATAACCCCCCAATAAAAAGTTGGTAGGTATTTTAAATCGTCTACAGTTTTCACTTTCAGTTAAGTGAATGAATAAGGTTTTCTAACTTGAGTTTTAAGATCTCTTTGTAGGAAACGATGTTTTTTTAGAAAATGCCCTTAACGGCAGATATTGTAAACTTATATTACAACCCTAATAAAGTTTGCAGGTAAATACCAGCGCATCTGGGACAAGGACAGCCTTTTCCTCAACAGAAAATTGCAATTTTACTGAATGTTTTGTTTGATTTTCCACTTTTTTTCGCAATTTTCTCGACCTTTTCTTAAATGCCTCACATTCTAACTTCATAAACGTTATTTGAATAATTTTTCTCAGGTAATTTGATTTTTTTTGTCCGAGCTGAGTCGTTAAGGATTTACCTTTAAACAGTCATTTTAAGATTCATCTATTATAGTTTCACCACCCGAATAATATTTAGGAACAATAAATGTTTTTTGCCTCTGAAATTCCGAGTTTAAGAAAATTGATTATCCTGAACGGGCAACTTTACTGAATAGTTTCCTTTAACAATGGCTCTATAGTTTTCCCCTAAAACTTTGTAAATTAACTGTGTACTTATTTACAATAGATCCCCTGGAATCGTAGTGTGTTTGGCCCAGAATCTCAGTCTCTAACTTATCTATATCTACTACATATATATAAACCCAACACTTTCATGAGAAACATTTTTCTGCCAGCATTAATTCGCTATGTGAAAGTTACGTCATGAAGCTTGTCTCTGTTTTTATGCTTGTCTCTGTTATTATAGCTTGTCTAGTTCTTTCAAGAACTAGCCACCTGGAGCCCTACAATGTGGCCTCAAGTTATTTGTACTCATCTTTAGTATTCTATAATTCTCTCTATTCTGTATAATGTACGATAATTAGGGTAATTAAACGTTAATAAAAAGTCCCAACTTTGAAGACTATTTTTTTATTAATTGAATTGTAAGAATATTTTTTTTTTTTTTTTCAATTTATTTATTTATTTATTTTGCAACTGTATACAATGTAAAACAAGCAAAAGTGATGAGTGCGTAATTTGTGTACATATTTATATATATTAGTCATATGTTATGTTGCTTGACAGGTATGAACGACGATCATCCAGTGATGGAAGCCGTTAGTTTGCCACTATGGCAAGCTTTCCCACAGCAGCTACCCCAGGAGGTCGGCCTTAAACGTTAAGATGATCACGTGGCCACCGCCGCTTCAGCCACCAAGTAGGATTTTTTTGGGAAGTGTTCTCGTGGCCATATTCTGGATTAGTGTAATTTTACGTAACGAAGTTGAGCTAGTTCTGAGATGAATGGAATTGTACGCGAATATAGATTTATCTAATTATATTCTATTTAAGTGAAAATTATTACTTTTATAAAACCCGAACACACCTTTGCCGGGAGTTAATGGCATGCAAGAAATTTGACATGGTCACTGAGACTCCCTTTGTTCAAGATGTTTTATTGTAAAATTTATGAACACCAGTTAGTTAAAACTGAAATTTGTTTAGTAAGAGGAAGAGAGATCTGCGATTGTGTCTATTTTCGAAATTGAGTTTTCAAACGGAAATATAAGTTGCGAGGTGTTCTGAATCTGAAAAAAATTGTTTCTATTATATAGTTATGTTTGTGTATGTCCATTTAATCTGTCTGTTTCGTAGTCAACATAACTCAAAAATGGAAAAAAACAACAGTAAGTTCAAACATAATATTTCATTGAAATTCTGCAAGAAAACATAATAATAGTAGATTATGGCCCAAATCTGTCTACCGGAAATACCATTTCACTGAATAATTTCTTTAGACTTCTGTTATTTTCCTAGAAAATGAACCCAATAATTTTTTTTTTTAATTTAGAACATCAGCTAGAGCTACATATAAAGAGCTACAATTTTAATTGAACATTTTTTTCGTAAAAATTCCGTTTAGTCAGGTTGTAAGGTAATGGTACGTTTGATCTGACATTTATTGCAAGAAATTTCTGTCGGACAGTAAGTTTCGCTAATGTAAACGGTACGAAATTTGTGTCTGATATATGTAGTTCAGTTCAGTAATATGTGTCCAACACATTTATATAGGTTGATGTAAACACTATTACATACGTACAAGTTCAAACTCGCCTGACAAAAATTGCTTTAGTTGGCAGACCGTCTACTTTTTATTATAGCTACATAAGTGGACAGTCGATGCACCTATAAACATATTAATATTTAAAACAATAAAGAATTTATATAATTAGCCATTTTATCAATCAACTGAACACCTATTTATCCGATGCTAAAAACCGTAAAGTTATAGCAAGCCTTTCGCGCACAGCTAAAATAGCTGTTCTGAATTTCGTATCTTGCTTGCATACAATAGGCCCAATTTCACTAGCTAACTTATCTAGCTTAGCTTTTGAGATGATTTCATTCTTACAAACATTGTGAATCTTGTGTTGGATACTCCAACGTACCTTGTTTTTCACGTCACAAATGTCCACTCTCGAATCCACACAGAACGCTTTTTCTTCTTTTTTTCTAATAACCCCAGAATAATTAAGCTAGCTGCAATTTTTCTTTTTGATGCCTTCATCGCCAGTAAATGACAGTAATCTGATTTTTTGCAATGATAGAAATGTATAGGCCACAAGTAGCAGGTGTAAACTGTTAAGACATTTGTTGCATGGCACAAAACTTTGACGGTGTGGTACAAATATCCATGCTATAAATATCACGTAATTTCTGTCACAGTGTAAACACTGAACACAACTTACTGTCCGACATTTGACATAAGTGTCTGGATAGAAGTGTCAGATGTAAACGTACCCTAAGAGTGACTTTAGGTTTTCCTTGTAAGGTGCCATTACCGTATACTATAATGATCCTATCATCTATATAATATTAATAAGAATTAAATATGTATTTGCCAAAATTCGGAGTTTGAAAAAAAAAAATCGTTGGACCGGAAGTACGATTTTACTGAACGGTTTTTTTTTTTTTTTTTTTTTTTCAAATTTTTTGCAATTTTCTCAATAAATATACCAGCACGTATTTTGGACATGCTACAAAAACTAACATAAATAGACCTATCACTTTGGTTTGAAATATTTTTGTTGCGATTAAGTAGAAGTGTGTTATTTTTTCTAGTATATATTCTTCTTAGTTTATACTTATAATATTTCGAGCCTGTTAAATTTAGTGAATTTTTTTTCAATAATTACTTACTACATAAATTGTAGTAATTGAAAAAGTCGTATGATAGTATCAGACCAGATTCTTTTTTTCATTTTTTTTTTAATTTTATTTTTAAAATTTAAAAGTCATTGAAGTGAGATGGAAATTTCAATCATGCTAACAAAAAAAAAAAAAAAATTAGCTAGATTTCCCACTCTCAACTGGATTTAATTTACAATTTCTGTTTCCATGAAAAAATAAAAGAAACTCACCCTAACTAAAATACAAAATTACAATTTTGTTTACTTTTGTACAGTGATAAACAAAACGAAACAAAAATAAATAAAAAAATGCCACAATAGCATTGTAGGATTCGAGAATAGGTCTTCAGGGACCATGTTGAGACTTATTTTCTTGCAGGTAGTATGAACAGGAAGTAACATAAGAGTGGGGTGTATAGCCTAGCATATCCTACATTAATAATATACAAGTACAACTAGATTGAATACAAAGTGAACTAAAGAAAAATAGCAGCCAAGTCCTTATAACTTTTCCGGATAGCGCCACCATCTTACAATATAAATATATAATGTAAAAATATTAAGGGATAACAAAGGGTGAATATTTCTAGGGAAATGGTTCTTTCTTCTTTCTTTTTTTATGAGTGTTTTATTTTCTTTAAAACAAAATCACAATAAATATAAGTTTCAATATAAATATTTGCTTGCCAGAGGAACTTTCTACGTCTTCTACAAATTAAGTTTAATTAGAATATTTACAATTTCTAATTACTACAAATACCATGCTGATCCTAGGCTTTTAACTGTGTAGCTTTAAAAAAAATTGTTACAATCAATAAAATAATTTAAAAATTATTTGTAAAAATATGTACAGATTTTTTCGACGCTAAGTGTGGCGACCTCCATTTTTTATTCTATTTCTTCATAACGGAAATTTTGGACTCTGAAGCCTGTAGCGCTTATATATCAAAATGAGCCGCTTCAATCACTGTCGTCCTTATACCAATTATAAACGGAATTTTTATCAACTATTTTGTATCAGAGACATTTTCCGTGGTAGCCTGCTTCATTTTGTGGTCATCGACCGGTTTCGGGCGTTCGCCCATCTTCAGGATGCGTTTTTCAGACAGTGTGACAACACAGACTTGCACAGAGCAACTTAGTTTCACACTAACTGAGACGTATTTTTAAAATACTAAACTCTTAAACTAGTAAAGGGATGTGGCCAGATGGGTGGGAAAACACGTGTTTGGGTTGTTAAAGGGCAAATTTTTTTTCTTACAGTGGACACAACACGTGGGGGTTTAATCTTTAAACTCTGTTGTTGGAGGGAGACTTACTTTACAATTAATTAACCAAAATATGAATAATATAAGAAATACACAAAATAAATTTAAATAAATTAAACAACGATTAAACTAACATTCAAAATTTATTCATTCGTTTAAAATTGAACGACTTATTATATAATTAAGTTTTTCCAGTTCCAAAGAATTAAGAAATTCCAGTCATTCTTTCACTTTTTCACGCAACCCTCACATCCTCGCATGCATGTATTACCTAATTATGTTTTTTTTTTATATAATGAGGTTTTTTATTATGCATCCCTCAAACCACAAACCCCCACGTGTTGTGTCCACTGTAAGAAAAATTTGCCCTTTAACAACCCAAACACGTGTTTTCCCACCCATCTTTCCCCACCCATTGACCTAGTTTAAGAGTTTAGTTTAGTAAAAAATACGTCTCAGTTAAACTAAGTAAGTTTGCTGTGCTGAGTCTGTTGTTGTCACACTGTCTGAAAAACGCATCCTGAAGATGGGCGAACGCCCGAAACCGGTCGATCGCCACAAAATGAAGCAGGCTACCACGGAAAATATCTCTGATGCTTTCCAGCTCTGCGGAACCAACCACCACAACAACTATTTTGTACATTCTATGGATTTCCAAGTGATAAATCTACCAGAATTAAAATTCATTAAACACATTTTGCTCCGTTATACGCTGGTCATTATAGATCTTTTCATACGGAAAAGAAAAGATAAATCCACTTAGTAGCAGCGACTTTTTTTTTCTCTTCCATCTCCGGCAATCATTTGGGTAATCTGTCATCACTCATACAGCTATTTTTCTCTTTCTGTTTTGCTGAAAATTTTTGAATGATCCACCTTTAGATGTTCCATGTTAGATAGGATCTGCGTCAACTTGTAATAACCATTGCAAAGGGCTTCGCAACCCTGCTAATCTTCAAGAATCTCGTCTTTTGGTTATGAAATCATTGAAAGCATGTTCATGTTCATTGCCGCCAAACGCATGGTTAATAGCAATCATTTCCGCTGCTTTACATCCCCCCATCTATTCGTGTCACAAACTATACTTGTTTTTTCTTCATTTTTTTTGTCCAATAATCTAAAATATATTAACTAAAAAGTAAAAACACAATCAATACAACAAAGTCCAAATTCAAAATGTTAAATAAATGATAAAATTTTATTTATATACAACGACAAAGTTTAAATGGCAAAAAGACGATTATTTTTAGAATACAAAAGTACTTGTTACACTACTCTTCTTTTTTATTGGGAATAAATAATTCAAAGAACGGTATTGGCAGAACTATTGTAAAGTTGGGACAGAAAGACTTACTGAACCAAAAATAGGATGCATATCCATCACAGTTTGGATTTTCTAGAGTTTTCTAGCAACTGGTATCAGGCGAAATCGTCTATGCAGAATTTGCTTTATAGGCGAAATCTACAGTGGAGAATGCGCAGACAAAACAGAATGCGTAGTTATGTCATAAAGTAAGATTTTGGGATAATAATACAATGTTAAAGACGACAATGTCAACACCGGAAGCGGCCCGATTTAAAAAGGGTGTCTTGTAAACAGAAGTGTTCCGAAAATGTTACAGAAAACATTTCACTTAACTTCAAAATGTCGTAATTGAAATTTCTTTATGATTTTTATAAAGTAATAAAAGAGTTTGAAAGTAATAAAAAATAGTAATGTAAGTTTGTCCGGTGCAATTAATGTAAATTCCATTTTAATTAATATAAATAAAGTGATTAAAAAAAAAAAATAGCAAGTAAATAATTTGATTTGACTTTATAATTCGATGAGAGAAAGGTTTTTAAAAGTTAATGGCAGCACCGCAGAGTGCATTCATGGGTTATCGCCACTGCGCAAGATTTACTACAGTAAGTATTCCTAGATTGAAAGTTATATTTAAACTAAGTCTGAGGTGGTGGGCATCATTGAATGCTGCCACCTTGTGAGGGAGTGGCTAGGAGAGTTTAAGGAAGTGCGGATCTTCTCCGATAGTCAAGCCGCACTAAGGGCTTTGAGTAAGCCTTGGTGGAGTTCGAAATTAGTGGGAGAATGTAGGAGAAGGCTTAACGCTTTGGCTCGGAGGGGTAAGGTGCATCTCTATTGGATACCCGGACATGCGGGTATAGAGGGCAATGAGAGGGCGGATCGGCTGGCCAGGGAGGGATCATCATTACCATTTTGTGGACCTGAACCAGCCCTGGCCGTTACAAAGACGTTTCGCGATAAACAGATTAGACTTTGGGAGACGAGAGCTTTGGAGAAACGCTGGGGGGACACGCAGGGGTGTCTCCAAGCTAAAAGATTTATAAAGTCAAGCAAACAGGGAATTTCGGAGTATCTCCTGTCTCTTAGTAGGACGGGTTTGTTGAGAACCTTGGTAGGGATGGTGACTGGACACACTTGGGTGTCCAGTCACTTGTTTAACATAGAAACTCCGTCTCCCATTTGTCAGAACTGTGATGACGGAGTTAGGGAAACGGTGTATCACTCCTTATGTCAGTGTCCCCGTTTCGCTGGATCTAGGTTTCGTATATTTGGGAGGACACCACTCCCGAAGGATTGCCTGGGCGAGTTGGAGTTTAGGGATATCTTTGGATATTGTAGATTAACCGGCAAGTTACCGGGGGAGATTAATTAAGGGGTTACGAGGGGTATCGGGGGGATAAGAGCCACATAGGCTTGGGTCCCGCGCCATTAGGCACCCGAATATTATAATAATATATTTAAACTAACAAAAAGAAATTTTATGCATACTTGTAGATAAAAACACAAAAGACACATATCTATACAACTAAAAGCATAAATATAATATTATGACTGTAAAAAAATTTACCTCTTAAATTATTTATCAAACTTAATTTGCAATTAATTGATTGTATAAACATATTTAAAAACCTCATAAATTTTAAATTATAGATTTTGGGTCAATTTCAGTTATATTATTTTTATCAATTATTTACATTGTTAATTATTTTTTTGCAGCATAAATCTGGCATTTCGAATCAGCGACATTTACAGGCTTTCATTCTTTAGTTGGAAACTTGAATCAGAGCTTCGGACAATGACCAATGAAATATGCATCTTATGATTCCTCCGTAACTACTATGTTACTGTTAATTCTTCTAATGTAATAATTTTTACTTCTTTTAACTGGTGAAAATATTTCTTTCTCACTAGAAAAATATACTGTAATCCTCAGAAAAACATTTTAGCGACTATTTATGTAGGTTTTGTGTGTGTGTGTGTGTGTGAGAGAGAGAGAGAGAGAGAGAGACTGAGAGAAAAAAAAAATCCCAAAAACGAAAGATCATAGGAAACTCAAACTTGGATCCGACCCAAAAAAGATTAAAATCTATGAGAAGTGCGTTTATATGGAATGCTTTTATAGTTTTAAGTGTAAGTTTTTTGTTTTTGTTTTTTACTTTCTCTTACTCCTAGTAAGAGGAAGTATTGTAATCGTGTCAAATTTTCGATATCGAGTTTTCACCGGAAATATCCGTTTTGAGGTCCCCTGAGTCCAAAAAAGTGGTATTTAGCAAATGGTGTGTATGTGTATATGAACAGCATAGCTCAAAAACAAAGAACCGTAGAAAGTTGAAACTTGATATTCCGTTTAAGTATCACCGTGGGATCTGACACTACGTTATCTGTAAAAATTTCTCAACCGGAAGTACCATTTTACTAGTTGGATTTTTTTACTTTTTTGCAATTTTCTCAAAAATCGCTCCGACGATTTTCTTTAAACTTGTTATATCAACTACACATACAAACAGCTACAATTTTTATTTGAAACATTTCTCCGGGATAATTTATTTAAAGGTACTTCTGGGAGAGGTGTGAGGTTAGGTTTTCATCTAAAGTGCTATTTCAGTTTATTAGACAATTCTGCCATCTAAATAATGTTAATTAGAATTGAATATGTTGTTGAAATTCTGAGTTTCCAAAAATTCGGATAACCGGAAGTGCGTTTACTTTACTAAATGATTTTTTTTCACCATTTTCTTGAAACTTCGTATATAAACTAAACATGCAAAGATCTACATTATTTATTTAAAACATTTCTCTGGGAAAATTCATTTAAGGGCCCTTTTAGCGGATGGGTGGGGTTACAGCTTCCTCTAAAGTGCTATCATAGTTGATTATACAATTCTATCATCCAAACAAAATCAATTAGAAGCAAATAGATTGCCAGAATTCCGAGTTTCAACAAAATTAGTAAACTGAAAGGGCGCTTTCACTAAATAGCTTTTCAGTTTTCGACGAATTTCGTTAAATTTGGTACACAAATTATAAAATTTGTCAATTATAACTTTGAGAACAGGAGTAAGAGAAAGCTGTTTAGACATCTAGTTCACACCAGATTTTTTGTTAATAATTCCAATTATTTGGTTTTAAACATCACATAATACAATTACACACACAAAAGTGTTTTCTTTTTTATTTGAAACATTTTTCCAAGAAAAGTAACATCTAAAGGGTTCAGAATTGTTGTGCTTAGCTGCAGCATTAAGTTTTCCGTTTAAAGATCATTTTAGGGAAAGGAATAGCTAAGTGGTTAGTGCACTGGACTCCCACGCGGAGGACCTAGGTTCGAGTCCAGCTGTCCCTTAGATTTTTTTCTTCCTAGGTGCCTCTACAGCTCACTGTCCGGTGATGGACAGTGTTGTCTGTAACGAGTGAACACTGTCCGGAAGCAGGCAGTGCACTGAGAAGTCTCCGGGTGCCAATGACCACAGATGTTGACTAAATGTTAATTTAAAAAAAATTAATAAATAAATAAGATCATTTCAATACAATGAACGGTTCCGTCAGCTGTATAAGACTATGTTACATTAAATGCATTACTAAAAATTCCAAATTTAAAGAAAATCAATCAACCAAAAGTGCAAGTTTACCGATTTAGTTTATCAAGTCTTGGGCACTATCTCGGTTCCAATGCTTTCCTTTAAACTTGGAATGCTAAACTGCACAGATATAAACCTATCATTTTTATTTATTATAAGAATACAATGTTTCATACTTATATATATATATATATAATTTATTCAAATCTGGAAAAATACATTCGTATAAATATTTATTTCAAATAAATTACAATTTTTTTTCTAACCCAATCACATTTATTTATTCCATTTTTATCCATTTTAAATTATTTTTATATAAATAATATAAATACTTTTATGAATAATTCAAATTGTTATCACGGCTTTTGTATTAAATTTTAATAATTCAAACTATTAAATAATAATTTATTAAATTATCTATATTTGAAATTATTCAATTACCAGTAAAAAGCCGGGGGATTAATTATCTTAAAGTGTCACTTAATTTCTATTTAAATATTCATTTAGTAATTTTCATATTTATTCATAATTTAATTAAATTTTTAATGTGTCCACTTCTAAGTAAATTAATTTCTCGTGGTTATTCTTGTTTAATAATAATTTAAGCAATTTTATATATTTATATACATTTATTTTATTTATTTTTTTTTTTTTTAAACTGAAATAATCAAGATTTTTTAGGGATTCCTTAATCTTTATCAGTTTTAAATACTAATATATATCGGCCTATTTTATATTTACATTATACTAGCGAAATCGCAGGTACCACATATTTTCAGCCACCGGATATTTTCTTTAATTTAAGACGCGTCAATCTATGGTCAATTGAGTCCGGAGCAATAGTGCACTGCCGGCCTCCGGCCAATGTTCTCTCGTTAAGGTGCGTTCTCACGAGTCAAGTTTAGTTGACCGATTTTAGTTGATCAACAGAAGTTGAATGAAAAACTTAGTGAGAACCTTTTCTTTCAATAAAGTTGATCAACTTTTTAGTGGATAACAAAAGTTTGACCGAGTCATAGAGTGCTCCGTGTCGTTATTGAAATGGTTTGATCGATTTCAGTTGAAACGTATGAACCAAAAGTGATTCAAGTCGCATTCAACTTTTGCTGATCAACTGCAATCGGACAACTAAACTTGACTCATGAGAACGCGCCTTTACAGACAACACGGTTCATCACCAGACAGTGAGCTGTAGAGGCTCCTAGAAAGAGAAAAACTAAGCGCAACACAGCTGGACTCGAACTCCAGACCTCCGCGTGGGAGCCTAGTGCGCTGTCAAACCCCTATACCAGGTGTGGCCAAACTTTTATCCCTTAGGGGCTACTTATTCTGTAAAACATAGTCTGCGGGCCACTATGAATATAGGCAAACAATTTTAGGATTTTTCAAATTTTTCATAGATATTTTAATAAATAATTAACAAGAATTTATTAAAAAATATTATGGCAAATAAAGAAAACAAACAATTATATTTTTTTTTTTTATGAAGCGCAATAATATTTATTAAATTAAAGAAATTACAATGTAAATAAGCAAATTAATAAAAATGTTTAATTGGACGAAACCTGACATTGCATAAGTGCAGCAAGTTTTTTAAAATTTGACTCATATGAACTTAAGGCAATTCTCAAACATGATTCCAAATGTTGATCTGTTAATTGAGATCGATGTTTTGTTTTGATCGCATTCATAAATGAAAATGCGGATTCACTTAAATATGTTGATCCAAAGAAGGCATTGAAACGAGCAACAGTTGTCCAAATATTTGGATGTTTATCTTTATCAGTTTCAAAAATTACAATCTGAAACTAGTGACTTAAGATTTATGTCGCATTTAATATTTATTATTTCTTCTTCAAGCCTGCTAAATCTTATAGTACCGAGAAAGTTGTTTAGTTTCTGAGTTACACTTTCAACATCGATGTTGTCATTAAATGGGCAAGACAAAAAACTGTCAATATCTTCAAGTTCACTTAATGTTAGAAATCTTCTTTCGAATTCTTTTAGAAGCAGTGCAATAATATCAGCATATTTCTTGTAAGTAAGATTCTTTTTATTTTTAGACTCACCAGCCAGATTTTGATAATGCTTTAAATCACGACGTTTTAATTGCATTGCAAGGATATTTAGTTTCTCTTTAAATGACTTCAAAATGCTTATCATATCTATTATTGTTTTACCTTTACCCTGTAGTTGCAGATTTAATTGGTGTAATTTTTCAGTGACATCGCAGAAAAAAGCAAGATCAAAAAGCCATTCTTGATCATTTAAAAGTTAACATTCATTTGCATTGTTCATCGGGATAAATACAAACAGTATGGGTACGTTGCACAGACAGTCTATTATTGTAAGAATAAATTATCCAATTAAGATTTTCAAACATTAATTTAAGTGAAAGCAAGTTGTTCAATTTTATCCTTGCGGGCTACTTTCAAATCCTTTGCGGTCGACCGGTCGACCGCGGTCCACGTGTTGGCCACCCCTGCCCTATACGGATATTTAAATCACTAATTTACTACTAAAATAATTGAAATTGTGCCACATAACTCAGCTTTAAATGTAATAATACGCTTCAAAGTTGTATTTAGTAATATTTTTTTTACGAATATATGAATAATATCTGACTATCCATTTTGTAGAGAACTGTACGATCTTTATGTGGAGCCTTAATAGTATCCTTTGTAAAGTGGCAGAGGCTGAAATGGTATGGCTATGTTTGCAGGATGCGAGAAGGCCAGATAGTAAAAAGAGAATTTCTGGGCTTGCTGAATAACGTCAGGGCTAACATGAGAAGGATAGGAGTCAGCGCCCAATTGGCCATCGATAGGGCTCAGTGATCTACCCATATTGAGCAGGCCAAGGACCAACTCCTTCTGTAACTCCGGATGGAGTTGATAAAAAGTAAGAAAAGCAGATCAATTTTGTAATTCTCCGTCAACTTTCTTTGTTTAAACACTTATATTACTACTCCAGAGTTAAACTAAAACTTTAGTCTTTTGGATTATCTGTTTATTTATTCTAGCACCATACCAAAAAAAGTTCTAGCACCATACCAAGATTTTTTTTGGATGATGCTTGATGTGAAAATGCGTGTGAAACTCGAACTATTAATATCTTCTTTGCTGCGTTAAACAAAGAAATTTAATAATAAAAAAAAAAAAAAAAATGGTTTCAGATTTTCATTTGCAGCAATTCCCATTCCAAAAAAAAAGTTCGAATGGGATGAATTTTAAATTTATATTTTGTAAAAATTGCTAAGCAAATATCATTACAAAATTTGTTTCATTTTTTTATTTGTTGCAAACCATTATTATGTTTATTATGGTTTAGGTAAACTGTAAGGTGTATATGTTGCATGCAGTTACTTGGGGAGTTGCGATGCCATGGGTTACCACAGCTCAGTACTTCATGCACTTTGTCGGAACAATGAAACTATATATACTCTACTCTTTACAAACAAGAAAAAAAAAATTCCCTAGGTCTTCGTCCCTAATGTAACAGCAAGTGAAGCTCAGCAACCACAGAGAGCAAGAGAAGTTCAACCACTCTCTCGGACTGGAGTGAGAGAGTGGGAGAAGCTGTATAAATATAGCACATACCACACTACCTTAAACATTCATCCATTGTAAAGTCCAGGCAGTCTGTGTCTATTTATTAATATATCAGTTAACCAGTGTTAACCAAGTCTTCTTCTTAACTCATCAAACAAAACCAATTCTCTCCATCCAACACATCCATTATACTAGTAATTGGCCTAAGTCAAGGGAGAAGGAAGGGATTAGCTCAGTGGCAGCGCGCTAGATTAGCAACGCGGAGGTCCCGGATTCGAATCCAGCATGCTGCCCTTAGATTTTTTTCTTCCTAGAACCCTCTATAGCTCACTGTTCGGTGATTGGCAGTGTTGTCTGTAGCTAGAGAACACAGTTTGGAGGCTGGCAATGCTCTGAGAAGGCTCCCGGGGGGTCACAATAGATCTTTCAGGTCGCAGTGCGATAATCCCCTACAACAATCTACAATCTATGATTTTAGATAAACATACATAGAACTGTATTCAATTATTATTAAGAATTTTATTTTTATATAAACAGCAAAGATATGTATTTGTTTAAACAAGGTCAGTTGATGTATTTTCAGTAGATAAATAATTGTAGATTTATTATTTTAGCTTCCAACGAATTCAAATTTCACCAAAAAGATAATTACAAATTTTTAAAGTAGAATATTTTTTTGTTTAATTAACTTTACCTTGTTATTAAATGGACCAACAGTACATTTATTTCCGGCTAAAAGTGATTTTCAATTTATCTTTCTTATTCAATTAAAAAAAAAAAAAAAATCAAGTTCAGTAGAAAATTAGAAAGGGTATGTATTCACATTGTCATGGTGTGAATAATTAGTTTAGAGAAGTACTCATCTTCGAAAAATGACTATATCGAGATAGTGTCGCCATTATACATATGACCTCTCTTGTTGAATATGGATGAAAAAAGTATTGAGGTGGATTTAGGATAAAAACATATGTAATTTTTTTAATGTACAAGCAAAATCTGACTTAATTTTTTGACCGATGTATATACACATATATAATATGCTGCAACGAAATTGAAATTTTCAATGTAATGGCCAGTCAAGGGCAAGTGACATCCTTTAACATGGACAGGTCATTAGCAACATTAGTAAATGATGAATGTGTTGAATTAGTACAATGGAACTGTTGTCTAAAATTTAAAAAAAGGCTGATGTGAAAGCTTTCAAAATTATAATTGACAAATTTTATAGTTTGTCTACCAAATTTAATAAAATACGTCGAAAACTGAAAAAAAAAACTGTTCAGTAAAAGCGCACTTCCGATTTACTACTTTTCTTGAAACTCGGAATTTTGGCCATCTATTTATTTCTAATTAATTTTGTTTAGATAATAGAATTGTATAATCAAGTATGATAGCACTTTAGAGAAAAACATAACCCCACCTCTCCTTATTAAAGTGCCCTTAAATGAATATACCCGGAGAAATGTTTCAATTGAAAGTTGTAGCTCTTTGTACGTTTACTTGATATACAAGTTTAAAGAAAATCTTCTAAGCTCTTTTTTGAGAAAATCGCAAAAAAAAGTAAAAAAAACTAGTAAAGTGGTACTTCCGCTTGAGGAATTTTGATAGATAATGTACTGTCAGATCCCATGGTGATACCTAGACGGAATATCAAGTTTCAACTTTCTACGTTTTTTTTTTTTGTTTTTGAGCTATACTGTTCACATTCATACACATAGACGCACAGACCATATGCTAATAACCACTTTTTTTTGACTCAGAGGAACGGATATTTCCGGTGAAAACTCGATATCGAAAACTTGACACGATTACAATACTTCCTCTTACTAGGAGTAAAAGGAAGTAAAAACAAATTAAATTAGCCTACTTTGATAAGATAGAAACAATAATGAAAATAAGTCTAGCGCGTTATTATCCATGTGATATCCTTGGCGGCAGAGCATACAAAGTGATTTATGCGAAAGAATCCTGAATCCTAGTATCCAAATATGTTTGTGGTTTCGGGTACTGAGGATCCGCACGAAATTACGTTAAAGAAAAGTATTTTATCGCCAATATTTCGCATAGATTTTATGTTTCTATCAAGGCCTATAAGATACAAAATATTTTTATAATATAATTAGCATCAAAACAATTGTGAAAATGGAAACTAAAAAATTGAAAGAATAGTAAAACTTATTTATTTGCCCGGCAGCTTATTATTGCCTCTTACAAAATAAATAGAGTAATGAATGTCCTCGTCAGAATTAAGAATTAAATTTGTTAAGTATACGTTTGAATATATAATGTTGCGTAAAGATTAGAAAAATCCTCTATGATATTTGTTATTTGTTTTCATAAAAAATTGGCTAAATGCATGTTAATTTTTACTTTATCTTACGACAATAAGAGGAAGTGTTATGGTGGTCACAAGTTTTCAAAAACTGAGTTCCCTCTGATAATTATACACTTTGTGACACCATTGAAGTTGATCATTTTTCAAACTGTATCTTGTATGTATTTTATTAAGAAGTAAATCCTAAAAGTCGCCGTAAGCTCAAACTTGAATCTCACCTGATTTATTATCATGGAATTCGATTAGGAGAATTTTGGTCTTTAAACCAACATAATTTCTGTACAAACAAAAGGCTTTCCACTAAAAAAAAAAATTGATTTATGGATAGTTCTACATCTATATAATGTTTAAGACAAATAAACGTCTTTAAAAATACAAATTTAAGTAAATTTAATACTAGAATTTTGGAGAAATGAGTAACAGAAATGGCATGAGTGGATTGTTACTTCTTTTTAAATATTAACATTTGCGGAAAGTAACGGATTACTTGAATGACGATTAGGCGATGATTGGGTGATTAAAATTAGGCCCAAAATTCATACAATAAAAAGGCCTCAAAATACTCAATAATACAAATAAATAAGATCTAACAGTATATTGAGCCAATTGACACCTGTAAATATTTTTAATTTGGCATAGTTACATTATTTAAGTAAAATTATTGTTACAATCAGCTTGCCTATATAAGTTTAAATAAATAATATTATAGTTTTTAATAAATCGCAAGAGTAGCAAAAATGATTATAAATATTGAAACTTATATAATGGAATAATAAGAAAAATATAATGAAAAGAAAAATAGGGTTTTTATTACGTTTATTCTGGATGGTTTTACATTCCTCCATAGTGCACCTGGTCCAGGTAAACCCTAAGCATGGCACGACCCCCCACTAGATTAACTAATGCATCAGATGGGTACCATTGCAGAACTTATTACAGCAACCGCTAGGTATCATTACTTGTAAGAGTTCATTACTAAAATGATACTTTATGCCCCATCTCTTGGTATTTTATCTAACTAAAATTATTTATTAAACTGTAGAAAATTAGTGTGAAAATATATTAATGTTGTGAATAAAGAAATCAGTAATGTCTGAAAATTTGTATAAAAAAATTATTAAATTTAATGGATTATAAAGTGTGAGGTTTTAAAACTTATGTATTTTAAAAAGATATATTTCTCTATAAAAATAAAGCATGATTGAAATTTATCAACAATGTATTCATTTTCAGAAAGTCTATTAGACATAAAAACCAAAAGCGAGGTCCGTATATTTATATTTATGTTTAACATTGAAACTATCTAAATGTTTACTAAAAATAACAAGAAGAAAACAACAACAAGTTGTTTTGTGCAACAAGAGAAACTCGTGATTGTTTCACAACAGTTTTTACTTTTTCTTACTCCTGTAAGAGAAAGTATTGCAATCATGTCCAATTTTCAAAACCGAAGTTTCACCGGCAATATTTGCTTTGAGGTCTCCTAAATGAGAAATAAAATGTTTTTAACAAATGGTCTGCAGCTTCAGCTCAAAGCTATGTTTTTTGGTGCTATCACTGATTCAGACACAGAAGTTTCGGGTAAAATCCATCAAACCGAAGTGCGACTTTACTGAATGTTAGGTTTTTTTTTTTCAGTTATTCCCAATTTCTGGAAAACTGCTCCGTCGATTTTCTTTATGCATAAATGCCTAACAGAAAATTGTTTTTTTATGGGATTTCTGGAGTAGTAGCAATGTAAAGCTCTCCTCTAAAGTACCACTTCAGTATAATGTATGGTTTTCTCATCTACATAAATGAAAATGCATTAAATATAATGTCAAATGTGAAGAAAACTAGTTATATGTTTGACAATCATGCAATCATGTCCAATTTTCAAAACCGAAGTTTCACCGGCAATATTTGCTTTGAGGTCCCCTAAATGCGAAATAAAATGTTTTTAGCAAATGGTCTGTAGCTTCAGCTCAAACTTGCTATGTTTTAAGACCTAGATATAAGTTACCATAGAATTCCATATTCCTACCTGAAAACTAAAGCTTTGGAAGAATCTCTTAATGAATGGGATACATTTTGGCAGCATTCAACTAAAGGAAGGCATACTTATAGATTTTTCCCTTCAGTTAAACACAGGGTTAAGTACAGTTTTTATCAAAATCACTAATTCAGTTACTGCATTTCTGTCAAATCATGGTCCGTCTAACTGCTACCTCAATAGATTTCATTTAAGAGCCAATCCATTTTGTCCCTGTTCACCATATAAAATCCAAGATTTTAATCACATACTACACGATTGTCCACTACATGAAGCAGAGAGATCCAAACTGATAGAATCTATTGTCTTGAAGGGATGCAGCTGGCCACTCCCAGACTTTGAATTAATTAGGGAAGAGAACATTGACAGGTTCGAAATTTTTGCCCACAAAGCAATCAATAAATTAAAAGTGTTAAATATTTTAGTTCACGCCTGTTAAACTTTTGTATTTTCTTTTGTCTTATTTTCTGTTTTAATTATGTACATTAATTTCTCAAATTTTGTTTCTTTTATTTTGTTTATTGTCTCATTCTTTTAATTTATCTTTGACTTGTTAATAGCTAATTGTATTACATGTAATATCGATTGATGAAGCATGTAGATTTCATTTAATAATAATAATAATAATAATAATAATAATAAGTTTGTAGCTTAGGCCGGCAGTGTACTGAAAAGGCTCCGTGCGCAAATGACCATAGATGTTGACGCGCCTTAAATAAAAAAAAAAAATAAAATAAAAAAAAAATAAAAAAAAAAATAATAATAATAATAATAAAAGAAAAAAGAAAACTAGTTAAACGAGAGTACTTACGACCTTTCTGATTAGGTCTTTTACTTTTTTAGAATTTCTCTAAAACAACTGCAACAAATTTCTTTAAATTTAGAATGCTATTTGCACCGATATAAACTTAGCGAATGCTTTCATCTAATGAAGAAGGAACGCAGTGATGATAAATCTGTAAATATCAGCATAAATCAAATAACCATCGATAACCAGTTTGAAAGAGATCATATAAATTCATACGGCATAAGTAACCAGATACTTGGAGAAATATTATTCTTTCCAAAGCCTGGATAGGGATGAGAGGATGAAAATTGGACGATAGTCATTTAGTGAGGTGGGATATTTGCTTTAGGAAAGGGTCTAATGAGGGTTATTTTTTCCCAGAGAGAGTGTTAAAGACGTAATGGGAAGAGAGAGGATAAAGAAAGCGAGTAATTGTAGATATCCAAGTCATAAGGAATAATAAAAGGCCAAGATCTTTTGATGATAGAAATTGGTAATTCATGAGTTCCTACAGCTTTAGGACTTTAAAATATTATTTAAAAGAGTGTCAAGAGTGATGTATTCAAAATAAAATTTATTTTCATCAAAACTTGAAAAAAAAATGGATGAATATAGAGATTCAGATAAATAGTTAAACACTATTGTAACCAAATATGTATAAAGAGAAGTGGTTATTTAAATGAATTGAGTGAATGGATTGTTACAGGAAACTGTAGATTTCACTAGACCTAACCTTCTTCGAAACGATTTAGAATTTGCACTTTATTTATTGTTATATTGGAATAAAATTTCTTTATAGATTGCTTCACAAACAACTGCACCTAATTTCTGAGAACTTTATTTTATTTGTTATGGACGGTACTGGAATTAGACTAGACGAATACTTTATGTAATTTTGTGTCTCTCTTTCATTTGACTATGAATTAGATGGCCAGGAAGCAGATGACTTTTTAATGATAGCAGTTCGGTTGGGAGCATAATAATCTACAGATTTACTATGTTACTAATTAATATTTTAATTTTCTCATCAATCGAATAGTTCTTCAATAGATAGGACCAATCCAACATTTCTAAATAATTCAAAAATGCCTCATCATGGCTTATAATTTCTGTAAGTGAAAACTGAAGGTTTATCAGTGAAAATTTGAAAAATGGTATTAGATTTCAATGAGATCAAGAAGAGAAAGAAACGTGACTGGAGTAAGACTACTTTATCTAGTCCATCAACAATGTACAGATTAAGCCAGATGCAGTTGGTAGCTAGGAGTAGGTGTGATGTGTTGGAGAATGGGGGACCAATGAGAGTCCAAGACTTCAATGAGACTTGTATAAAAATCACCAAGTATTATGAGATTAGATTATTTATGAAGGAGATGGTAGAAATTATTCTCAAAATCAGACAGAAAACCAGATTTGGGAGTACGATAAACATATGAAACAAGTCTTTAGATAAAAGGGTCCAGAAATAGAGAGTCCAGTTGTTGTTTGGGAAAGTCCAGATGAGAGGAACTCATTATAAATATTGAACCCTCATTGTTTGACAGCGCCTGGAAGGGGCCACTTCGCCTCTCCCAAACAACTAGAGTAAATTCAGGACTTGTTCACTTTCAAAAAAACACTACAATCTTTTTTTTTAAAGTACAAGTCAAATGGAAAATGTTTTTCCAATACTTTCAGAATTATGGATCACTGAGTTCCATAAATCTGAAAGTTATGCACAATGCGCAGACAAGCAGGGAGCCACACTAGGTCATTAAAAAAATAGCTTTATAGGTAGTTCCACTTCATATCTAATTTTAAATAAAAGGATTTCTGCGGTGAGATCGAATACGAGCATTTCTCAGATTATAGAGTAATCAGAATAGTAACCATAAAATATATATATATTTTTGATATGAAAAGAATGGAGTTCTCCCAGTGAAATTATTAAATTTGTTCGGATTTAAAATGTTTAAGGCCAGGGCCCGCTCTTAGAGCCGGAGCGCCATTTTGGCTGTAAGTGTGGGAAAAATATTTTTGTGTTAAATACTCAAATTTCACTAATCTATATTTTTTCGTTCGTATAAAATTTATAGTGCTTAGCGTATTTATATTGTTTATGTCTTAAAGCTAAAAATACTTACTTTATTATTGAAAAATGATCGCAGAATTTGTAAAGGTTATGCTTCTTGAACTTGTTTGAACAAGCATAATACTTCTCTGAACAGAATAGCATTAGCACGCAAACAGAATGCTGCTTCAGCATGTGTCTGAACATGTATAGACTTGCTTAAAAATATATATACACTGCTGGTAAAAAGTTTGGGCCACCTAGAATAAAAATGTATTATATATATTTTTGTTAATTTAATGATTTGCTGCAGTCACCAAGCAAGAGAAATGTAATAAATTCATATCACTATTTGCTGAGTTATTGAAATAGAGATCATTTGTGTTAAAAGTTTAGTGTTATTTTTGTTTGACATTGTAAGTTTATGTTTGTATTTTGGCTCAATATTCACTTTTAATTGAGTTTTAATTTTCGAATTTTCATTTTTCTGACTTCTGATTATTTTTTTCTTCTAAAATTTGTGGTCATATATATTTTTATAGTAAATGTTTAGTTAATTTAGTGAATAAGTAAGTATTATCAGTTTCTTTATAAATAATCTAATCTGATAATACTTAGTGATTTTTATACAAGTCTCATTGAAGTCTTGGGCTCTCATTGGTCCGCCATTCTCCAAAACTGTAGTAGTATAAATACATTTTTTATCAGCAATAGTAGACCTCATCTAAATACCAACAGAAGCTGACATTGTGTAACCATCCTGTTAAGGAATGCATAAATAAAATTTATAAAACAAGAAGGATTGTCACTAAGATACATCTGGTCATAACCTATTAATTTCCACCAAAATGCGTTTTTCAATTGTGCGAACATAGTTTGCTTTAACAGCGCCCGCTTTAGCGGTTACGTCGCCCCTTACAAAAAGACAAATTGCCGCTCCTTAAGAATATATACACTACCGATCAGAAGTTTGGGATCAGTTAAAAAATTGGGCCTTGAACTACTTCACTACAGTCGATCGTGTCCAATTGAAATTCTTAAAGCTGCTCTTAAATCTGCCAAGACAAGTGCCCAATAGTTTCGTTCGCTGGAACTTGAATGACGGCAAGTGAAAACCAAGATTTTTAATAAATCTATAAGATTCTGGCTGAAGATTTTATCGATGTAAAGCAGCTCACCTCTGAAGATATGCTATAGAAGACTTGTTAAGCTTTTGGATGGTTCTGACATTCCTTTTAACTGGGTGGCTCTTGTGAGAGAAACGCTTCAGTCTATAGAAGCGCAGGACTCTAATAACTTGAAAAATCTTTCTCTAAACTGACGTCAATGAAGTACACTACTCTTCATATAACATCCACTATAGATAGATATGTCCCTTGGCTAATGGTAGTTCATATGTAAATATTAGGTGCAATATCATTAAAACCAGATTGATAGCTCAAACTAGAGTAGCGTGATCGTCACCCCAGGATTTTTAATAATGGAATAGCCCATTTATTTGATCCTAAAAGAGTTGCTTTACTTTTGCGGAGGGCAAAAATGATAATATTATGCACTTTATTTTCGAATGCCCTTATTATAAATGTTTGAGAAGGAGGTTGTTAAATAGTTATTTTCCTTCACACAGTTCTTATGTTTTTGCTAACTTGCTAGATATAGAAAATCAAGAAAAGTTAAACCGCTTATTTTATTTTATTTCCGAGGCTTTGGAGGAAAGGTATACATAGGTTTGTAAAGGTATTATTTAATACCTACGAGGAGTTCCCTCAAACTCCTTCCCTAAAATAATTTGAATAAATGAATAAAGTCTTTTTAAATCATTGTTACCATCTACTTTATTAATCAAGTATTTAATATTATTTTATTACTTTGAAGATTAAGCTGTAATGTTTGTATTTTTTGTTCAGCTTTCAGCAGAGGTCAATCTCTTCTATAGAAATGTATAGTTTCTTTATGCAATAAATAAATATTGAATGAAATTTCTCAAGAAATGTTTCAAGCAATTGGACCAGCCATTTCAAGAGATTTTGAAGCTGCTTTCAGAAATATATCAAATACAATATTCAATCAAATACCAACAAATGAAATTAGCCCGTAAATTTTATTGACAAGATTTACATAAAAATTCTTGAACTGTATGTTGGTAGTTGCATATAAATGCTTATAAAAATAATGAATATGGGATGGATTACTATTTGAAATTATTCTTCAATAGCCTTAAATTTCTCATTTTAACATTGTATGTAAGTTATTACATACGAAAATAATAACATTCGCAGCCCTCTATAGCTTCTAGCTGTAAAACAAATGTAAAAAAATTTGAACCCTCACCTGAAAAAGAAAGGAGGGAAAAATTTCATATTAAGCATTATTCCAGAAAAATAGCTTGCGCAAGAAATATAATGTAGAAAAAAATAAATAAATATTTGAATTTTATTAATAAATATTAATATAATTAATATATTCATTTATTTCTAGTTCAAAAATTAAGTGTACGCTTTTTTTTTCAAATATAATGTACATCTAAGTAATTTTTCGTTTTTTTGATTTTCTCCAAAAAACACCGACGAATTTTATTAAATTTGGTGTACTTACTACAAAGTTTGTCGATTACAATTTTGAAAGCTGGAGTAAGAGAAACTTGTGTGAGTGTTTCACACCAGATTTTTGTTTGTTTTTTAATTAATAAAGTAACTAATTACAATTGGTATATTTGTAGTTATAAACATGGCCACCAGATTACAACACCTACTGAGAAATCATTTTATTTATGGTTATATAGTTTCTCATAGATGTCACTACTTCCAAAGATTGTTTTGGGAGTCTAATGCACTAACCAATTCCCATCCCTTCAGGAACACGCATTTTAAACTATTTACATCAGAGGATGGCGCTGTGATCGGTGGCAAATTTTGGAACTACAGTTCTGTATATCTAGAAGCTTATGCTTTCTAGCGGCAATTATTTGAACTACTACAAATTCTAAATTAAGCAAGTGCTGTTACCTGGCGGGAAATTCAGAAACGTTAATTTTATTCGTTTTTGATTATTTTTTTTTTTTTATTGCAACTAAAATGTAAAATTCCTATTTTTTTTGTTTGTTTTATAAGAATAGTCCTAATTTTTTAGTATAAACTTCATCTACAACAATTACATTCTGAAAAAAAAAAATATTTGTTCCTTAACTTTATCTTTTTTATGCCTTTTATTAATTATTCAATTATTTGTTAAAGGTGGCTAATTGTGACTCTAAAATTAATTAAGTTATTTTCTCTCCTATCAAGTTACATGTATCTATTATATTTAATACCGATATATACATTTATATAATACATTATATAATATAATACATTTTTGTTTATTTAATGATTTGTAATATATTTAATACATTTTTGTTAATTTAATGATTTGTTATGAATGAAATAAATTATCAGTAATTTAAAAAATGTTATATTTAATCTATATACAATAACATAAGCGATAACAAATTCATTACAAAGTACAAATCTTTCTCAAAAATAAATTTCGACTAGACGGCTTTTTTATCAAAGTGACCACCTCTCCGGTCAATTACTTCTCTTATAATTCTAGGCATTCTCTCAATCAATTTATTGATTGTTTCGAATTCAATATTACTCCCACACTGTACAGTATCTGCCACACAGCATCTGGAGAATTAGGGCACTTGATACGAACTTTTCCATCTGGCTCATCCCACAAAACTTCAATTGGGTTCAAGACCGGGGATTGCAAGGGCCAGACCATATTAACACGTATTTTTCATCTTCTGTTTCCTTAAGGTATTGTCTACATAATTTCGAAGTATGTTTAGGATCACTGTCCTGTTGCATAATGATTTTATCCCTAATCAATCGCTGACCGCAGGGTAAGACGTGATTTTCTAAAATGCTTTTATAATTTTCTTTGCTCATTATCTCGTCAATACGGATGAGATCACCTATTCCATAGCGTGAAAAACATCCCCAAACCATGACCGAGCCCTCTCTGTGCATAACGGTGGGTATTATGCATTGTGGATGCAGTTTTTCTGAGCTGAAAGGTTCCTCCAACCTTTCACTGTGAAGTATTTGTATTTCAAGCTCATTCTGAACGTTTCTTCTTGTTTGCACCCTTTAATAATGGTTTCAGCGTTGCAACTCTTCGTATTAAGTTCGCTTGACGAAATCACCTTTGAACAGTTGAGACAGAAATTGGCCTCGAACTTGTTTTAATAACTTCCCCTCTAATTTTTGGAGCTGTGAGTCGTTTGTTTCTTTTATTTCACAAAATAATGAACTCATCCTCACCTGTCGTTGTTGATTTTGGTCTCTCGGAGCGGTGTAAATCTTCATGATCACCATATTTTAAACCGTTTGATAGCACAGTGGGTGTAAAACAATCACCCTTCATTCCTTTATTGTATAATTCATTTGCAAATAAACGGTTAGTGGACATGTATTACAGATAAATAAAGGAGGTGAAGATTATACTATTTACCTAAATAAGATTGCGTTGTATGATAGCAGGCTCTCTATCAATCCAGTAGCTGCTTGTGACAGCAATTTGCAGGATAATTTAAGTCTCGGGATAGATCACTTTTCACAATTATTGGGAAGAATATTTTAAATCGGTATTAAATATAATAGATACATGTAACTTGATAGGAGAGAAAATAACTTAATTAATTTTAGAGTCACAATTAGCCACCTTTAACAAATAATTGAATAATTAATAAAAGGCATAAAAAAGATAAAGTTAAGGAACAAATATTTTTTTTTTTCAGAATGTAATTGTTGTAGATGAAGTTTATACTAAAAAATTAGGACTATTCTTATAAAACAAACAAAAAAAATAGGAATTTTACATTTTAGTTGCAATAAAAAAAAAAAAATAATCAAAAACGAATAAAATTAACGTTTCTGAATTTCCCGCCAGGTAACAGCACTTGCTTAATTTAGAATTTGTAGTAGTTCAAATAATTGCCGCTAGAAAGCATAAGCTTCTAGATATACAGAACTGTAGTTCCAAAATTTGCCACCGATCACAGCGCCATCCTCTGATGTAAATAGTTTAAAATGCGTGTTCCTGAAGGGATGGGAATTGGTTAGTGCATTAGACTCCCAAAACAATCTTTGGAAGTAGTGACATCTATGAGAAACTATATAACCATAAATAAAATGATTTCTCAGTAGGTGTTGTAATCTGGTGGCCATGTTTATAACTACAAATATACCAATTGTAATTAGTTACTTTATTAATTAAAAAACAAACAAAAATCTGGTGTGAAACACTCACACAAGTTTCTCTTACTCCAGCTTTCAAAATTGTAATCGACAAACTTTGTAGTAAGTACACCAAATTTAATAAAATTCGTCGGTGTTTTTTGGAGAAAATCAAAAAAACGAAAAATTACTTAGATGTACATTATATTTGAAAAAAAAAGCGTACACTTAATTTTTGAACTAGAAATAAATGAATATATTAATTATATTAATATTTATTAATAAAATTCAAATATTTATTTATTTTTTTCTACATTATATTTCTTGCGCAAGCTATTTTTCTGGAATAATGCTTAATATGAAATTTTTCCCTCCTTTCTTTTTCAGGTGAGGGTTCAAATTTTTTTACATTTGTTTTACAGCTAGAAGCTATAGAGGGCTGCGAATGTTATTATTTTCGTATGTAATAACTTACATACAATGTTAAAATGAGAAATTTAAGGCTATTGAAGAATAATTTCAAATAGTAATCCATCCCATATTCATTATTTTTATAAGCATTTATATGCAACTACCAACATACAGTTCAAGAATTTTTATGTAAATCTTGTCAATAAAATTTACGGGCTAATTTCATTTGTTGGTATTTGATTGAATATTGTATTTGATATATTTCTGAAAGCAGCTTCAAAATCTCTTGAAATGGCTGGTCCAATTGCTTGAAACATTTCTTGAGAAATTTCATTCAATATTTATTTATTGCATAAAGAAACTATACATTTCTATAGAAGAGATTGACCTCTGCTGAAAGCTGAACAAAAAATACAAACATTACAGCTTAATCTTCAAAGTAATAAAATAATATTAAATACTTGATTAATAAAGTAGATGGTAACAATGATTTAAAAAGACTTTATTCATTTATTCAAATTATTTTAGGGAAGGAGTTTGAGGGAACTCCTCGTAGGTATTAAATAATACCTTTACAAACCTATGTATACCTTTCCTCCAAAGCCTCGGAAATAAAATAAAATAAGCGGTTTAACTTTTCTTGATTTTCTATATCTAGCAAGTTAGCAAAAACATAAGAACTGTGTGAAGGAAAATAACTATTTAACAACCTCCTTCTCAAACATTTATAATAAGGGCATTCGAAAATAAAGTGCATAATATTATCATTTTTGCCCTCCGCAAAAGTAAAGCAACTCTTTTAGGATCAAATAAATGGGCTATTCCATTATTAAAAATCCTGGGGTGACGATCACGCTACTCTAGTTTGAGCTATCAATCTGGTTTTAATGATATTGCACCTAATATTTACATATGAACTACCATTAGCCAAGGGACATATCTATCTATAGTGGATGTTATATGAAGAGTAGTGTACTTCATTGACGTCAGTTTAGAGAAAGATTTTTCAAGTTATTAGAGTCCTGCGCTTCTATAGACTGAAGCGTTTCTCTCACAAGAGCCACCCAGTTAAAAGGAATGTCAGAACCATCCAAAAGCTTCACAAGTCTTCTATAGCATATCTTCAGAGGTGAGCTGCTTTACATCGATAAAATCTTCAGCCAGAATCATATAGATTTATTAAAAATATTGGTTTTCACTTGCCGTCATTCAAGTTCCAGCGAACGAAACTATTGGGCACTTGTCTTGGCAGATTTAAGAGCAGCTTTAAGAATTTCAATTGGACACGATCGACTGTAGTGAAGTAGTTCAAGGCCCAATTTTTTAACTGATCCCAAACTTCTGATCGGTAGTGTATATATTCTTAAGGAGCGGCAATTTGTCTTTTTGTAAGGGGCGACGTAACCGCTAAAGCGGGCGCTGTTAAAGCAAACTATGTTCGCACAATTGAAAAACGCATTTTGGTGGAAATTAATAGGTTATGACCAGATGTATCTTAGTGACAATCCTTCTTGTTTTATAAATTTTATTTATGCATTCCTTAACAGGATGGTTACACAATGTCAGCTTCTGTTGGTATTTAGATGAGGTCTACTATTGCTGATAAAAAATGTATTTATACTACTACAGTTTTGGAGAATGGCGGACCAATGAGAGCCCAAGACTTCAATGAGACTTGTATAAAAATCACTAAGTATTATCAGATTAGATTATTTATAAAGAAACTGATAATACTTACTTATTCACTAAATTAACTAAACATTTACTATAAAAATATATATGACCACAAATTTTAGAAGAAAAAAATAATCAGAAGTCAGAAAAATGAAAATTCGAAAATTAAAACTCAATTAAAAGTGAATATTGAGCCAAAATACAAACATAAACTTACAATGTCAAACAAAAATAACACTAAACTTTTAACACAAATGAACTCTATTTCAATAACTCAGCAAATAGTGATATGAATTTATTACATTTCTCTTGCTTGGTGACTGCAGCATCAGAGAAACTCAAAGTATTGTAAATCATTAATAATAGAACATAAAAAAACCTCTTTTGGTTTTACGATATAGATTAATAGCATTCTAGAAGACCATACAATACCTACAATCACCAAGTTTTTCCATAATAGATACAGTATATGGTTTCTTTTTAATTTTTAATCAATTCAACATATTTTTTCTTTTCATTAATATAAACATTCTTATCAATGTTATTATATTTAGAGAGATTCATCTGTTTTTAAAACTTGTCTCTTTTTTTTAGGCTCTACACATTCCAAACTGTAGTGTTAGGTTGGCAACATGGGGAAGGCTGGTGGCAGGCTGAACTGTTACAATATATACAATGTGCTATGTAAGATGTTTATGTGTCACATGTTTATATATATAATAAAATACATATCATTACATGGTGTCAGGTGTGGGGTCATGGTCATGGTCATGGTCATGGCGACATGGGGAAGGCTCGTGGCAACAAGAGTAACTGCTGATTCATCCAGATACGGATTGGGAGCTACATTAGAGCAATACCACGAAAACGCATGGCGACCTGTCTGCTATGCTTCCAGATCCCTGTCATCTACAGAACAGAGGTATGCTCAGGTGGAAAAAGAGGCACTAGCCCTAACATGGGCCTGCGAAAAATTCCAGACTTATCTGCTTGGATCAAAATTTGAATTAAACACTGATCAGAAGCCCCTTGTGGAATTGCTCGGTAGTAAACCTATTAGTGATCTTCCAGCAAGAATCCAAAGGTTTAGGATGAGATTGATGAATTACGATTATTGCGTAAATATGTCCCTGGGAAGATCATAGTAACTCCGGATTGTTTGTCCCGTAACCCCACTGAGGTCGCAACTAGCGCTGACAACAACAGAGCGGAAGACTTATTTGTAGATAATATAATTCAGGCGCTTCCTTGTTCGGATAGGAGACTCCAGCAGATAGGTGAGATGCAAGAAAGGGATGCGGAATGCAAAGAAATTGTAAAGAGTACAAAAGAAGATAAATGGGATAAAATTTCTCCTTATTATAAGTACAGATCCGAATTTAATATTACTGGGGGACTGTTAATGAAAGGCGTAAGAATTTTTATACCAAGAAACCTGCGGCAGGACATACTAAATAAAATACATACTGGACACCTGGGGCTTGTAAAATGCAGAAGACGCGCCAAAGAGTCGGTTTGGTGGCTTGGATGCTCCAAGGACATTGAAGGAATGGTAGCGAGCTGTCGTATATGTTTGGAAAACAGACAGCAATCGCATTCAGAACCAATGATAGTCGGAACATTACCACAAAACCCGTGGGAGCATGTTTCATCTGATATATTAAAACATAGAGGAAGGTGGTATTTAGTTATACAGGATTACTTTTCAAGATTTTTGGAGTTATTATATATCGATCATCTGACAACTGCGGCTGTAATCGCTCGCTTAAAAAACATATTTGCTCGCCATGGTGTGCCACTGATATTAAGATCAGATGGAGGTACACAGTTCACTTCGGCTGAATTCAGAAACTTTGCTGAACAGTATGGATTACATGTGAAGTGTCCAGTCCTAAGTATGCCCAGGCCAACGGAAGTGCAGAGAAGGCCGTCGATATAGCGAAGCGAATATTAACCAAGTGCCAGGATGTCAATCTTGGGTTACTGGAGTACAGGAACACACCATTGGAGTCTGGTCTCTCTCCCGCGGAGCTTCTATACGGTAGAAAATTGCGTTCGACTTTGCCATCTATTAAAACATTTCAGCCAGTAACCGAACACCGAATGGGGGAATTCAAAAGAAAAGAACACAATCTCAAGATGAGAAATAAGAGGAACTTTGATACCAGAAAAGGGGCAAGATCTTTACCACCACTTAACACTCAAGACACTGTTTGGATCACAGACTTGCGGAGATACGGCACCGTAATGCGAACTGCACATTTTCCGAGATCCTACCTAGTCAGAACTGAACTTGGAATCATAAGGCGCAACAGGAAGTTTTTAGTTTCTGTGCCACTCGAAACTGAGAAAAGTCCTGATTTTGGGGTGCCAATAAATGACACATCGTATACGGGTACCCTTGCTCCAGATCAGAAGGAGTCAAATCACCCAAATGACGACACCAAACTGAGCGTGGAAAATGAGTCAGTTGCAATTCCTGCAGATGATGGAGAGGGTGGAAGTAATGATAATGAAGAGAATGGGGATGGCCAGTGGGTTGTTGTGAACAGGCGAAGCAGCAGAAGTAGAAGACCGCCCAACCGGTAAGTGATTCAAACTATGAAAAGGAGATGTAGTGTTAGGTTGGCAACATGGGGAAGGCTGGTGGCAGGCTGAACTGTTACAATATATACAATGTACTATGTAAGATGTTCATGTGTCACATGTTTATATATATAATAAAATACATATCATTACACAAACCATACCACGGTTTATTGGTCTTATACCTATTGATACTTCTGATTTCTTGATATTTAAACAATATTAAAGTTTCATGAATACTACGTTTCATACATAGTTTCAATAGATAAAATATCGAAAACCATTGTTGTAGTTTTTTCAGGACTCAATTTCATTCCGCAAAACTCTAAATCGAGCTGACATAATTCCAAACATACTCTCAGAAATACATCTTTCCCGTGACAGACTGTAATTAAAAATACTTTCTGAACCTTTCAGATTTTTCTGTGAATAAGACTTCGGTGTGTAACGCCTCATGGCTTGTAGGTGTCTAATATCATAGTGATGGAATTAAAAGCTGCTATATACGTTATGTATAAACATACACATCCACAAACAAATAATATTCATGTCAAAAATATAATTATTTTTTACAGGAAATTCCAATTGGAAGTAGCAGATTCCCAACCTAGATAAGTGGAGGAAGTTAAGTAAAAATAAGAAGCAAAGATTGAGAGAAATTGAACAAATAATGGTTCAATACGAAGAAAGTGATACTCACTGCGAGGGAGCCACTGATTGAGCAGAAAATTTATATTCATTAACTGATATATATTAACAAATTATTATTTTTAATCAAAATTTTTATTTTTACTTTGGTTTTTGGAAACTTTATTTGCTAATTTTTTTGATAACTATTTGCTAATAGATTGGTTAAATTTTGTGCGATTCAGAATAATTTTCTGTTGAACTAGTTTTTAGTTATTTATAAAGGAATAATTAACTCACTAATCAACAGGTGAGCACGTTTTTAATCTCCTACGTTCATTCTACACAATATGTGGAAGTCCTGTTTGTGGAAGAACTTTGAAATACTACTTATTAGAGTAGTATATTAAATGGTTGCAGTGCAGAACGCTCAAAAAAAGAAATTGTAATAGAAGTTTTTAATTCCAAAAATCACCGCCAATAATAACAATCATGAAAGTATTTATTTAACTTACCAAAAGGATAATTGACACTTTCCAAAACATGCAATAGTTGTGCACTCTGCTATGAGGGTTTTACAAAAGGATAGTTATTAATTTTTTAATATTAAAAATTGGATTAATATACTATTCATTTATGGTGGTCTCCTTTATTTTATTAACTCTTAGTTTCCAGAAGAATTTGAGTTACTTCAGCTAGAGAACAATCAGCATAAATAATGAAAACAGATTGGTCCTAGTTTTCGAGATCACTTGGTTTTCTCTAAACAATTTCAGATAAAAACAAAGAATAAATGCTATTTTCCTTGATTTTTAAGAAAATATAAATAATTTTTCCGACATTTCTTTTGGGTTGCACCCAATGCCAACATGCATAACATTTGTTTTTCAAATGAGAAAATATATTTTTGAAATCATAATTAGATTCTAATTTCTTTCAAATAAATTTTATCTCAAACACTTCTTTATTGATGGCCCCTTTTGTTTTATTTATCAATCATACAACTATTTTTTCACTTAATAAATTGCTCATAATTCTTTTGACAAATTTACTTCAATCCCTACGTGGTTGGTCTTCTTAATATTATTTCGAAAGTGGGTACTTTATAATGAAGTAGTAGTTCAAAGATAATCTGAAAAATTATTCCGAAATCCACAAACCAATTGTTCTAAAAACGTTTTAATGGAGTAGCATTTCGTCTTGACGGAAATCTTGCCATCAGATCCTTTGGTGACACCTAAATGGAATATCAAGTTTGTGTATCAATTCGAAAAATTTGTGAAAATCACTGCCTTTCTCTTATAAGCAGTAAGAGAGAATAAAAATTAACTACAAAGTAATATTAATACAAAGACAGTTTCTGTCATGCTATTTTTAACTATAAGTAATAGAAAATATTTACTGAAAGGTGGTTTCAGTATAAAGTCCAAACTTTGAACATATAAGACAGGAAATTAAGATTTTTTTTTTTATATTGTGTAAACTTTACTATTCACAAAAACCTGTACAAATAATAATACTTAATTTTGTTCAACCATAACATTAACAATGTAAACATTTCAATTTAACCTAGTCTGAGTGTAAAGCTCCTTCTAACAGCTTCAACATGGACCACTGGTTTTTTGCAGGTTTTCACTTTTTTACTAAAACATACAAAATAACGTTTTTAGCTCTGAAAAAGCTATAATTTTCTATCTTAGTATAGTTTATTGAGTTTTATTGAGATTTTAGCGAGAATTTCCCTTAAGCTTTCGGATATTTTTTGTTAGTAGTAAATGTGATTTGTAACATTTATTTTATAAATACATAATGTGTGTGATGGAATTGGTTTAAGGGGAAGATGGTGACAGTGACTCTAGTTCGGAGGATGATGATGATACCACAGACAGCAGCTCGTCAAACTCAACAGCGAATTTATCATTAGAAATTAAAAAAAAATTACTTCCCATGCTTAAGAGGGATGTGAGTAAATCTTTTTTATACAAATTTATAAACATATCGTTTAATTAAAAATGAAATATTGATTGAAAAAGTTAACGATGAATCTTTAATTTTGTAAAGGTTGGGACTTTACATTATACTGAAATGACACTTTACAGGAAATTCTAGAAAAGGTTTCACATAACTATGACAGGTTTATTTGTGTATATATAAAAATAGATAATTTGTAGATTGTATTCAGTAAATAAGAAAAATTTATATAGATATATAAAAATAGATTTTAATTAAAACATTATTAATCTCACTAAGATTATACTAGAAAAGAATGCAATAAGATTAATAATCTCACAGTTTTAAAAATATTGTTGGAAAAAATGCAATAAGTTAAGGTCCTTCCAT
>JAAEAF010009861.1:0-46068 GCA_011037195.1 Triatoma infestans
TAGATTAGATTAGATTCTAAATGGGGGATTGGCTCTTCAGCCTGCGCCACCGCGACACCCCATGGATCTATTGTTGCACCCCCCAAGTTGGAGGCCCTTCCCCGGTCCTGTCCTTTATCGGACTGTAGAGTTGGGGGGGGACTCCCAGGTGGTCAATTAGGGCACCTGCCATCAGAGCACCCTCTCGAGTCCTGCTTGCCTTAGGAGACTTAATAGGTCCGAGAGGGGGCCCCGGCTGAGGCTTGATGGCACCAGCTTCTCTTTTCCAAAGAGGCGATACCAGGCTGAGGCTTGGCCATACCAGCCCCTCGCACTGACATACCACGTGCAGCGCCGTTTCCTTTTCTTCCTGGCAAATCCTACACAGGCTATCCGTTGCCAGGCCCATGCGATGCATGTGCTTGTTAAGTCTTCAATGGCCAATGAGAACGCCAACTGCTATCCTTATGGCCACCCTGCCTAATTGGAGTAATTCTGCAGTTAGCTTGGGCGAGTGGCTATGAAACGTTTTCGCCTGCCTTTGGCCTGGGGTTTTGACCCACCATTCCCTTGATCGGTCCTGCACTCCTAAGGCATCTTGAGACGCCACAGAACGCTCCGGCCTGATAAGTGCTCCGATTGAACCCTCCCGGGCCAGGCGGCCTGCCGCTTCATTGCCTCTATAACCCGAATGCCCAGGTACCCAAACCAGAAAGACCTTATTGTGTGTATGTATCTATTTATTATGAGGTATTGCATAGCTCAAAAACGAAAAAAAAAAATCGAAGTTTAAGCTGGAAGTTCAAACTTTATAAATCTCGTTTGGGTTTCACAATTCCGTCTTGGAATTTATCTGTCAAAATTTCTCAACAGGAAAAACCATTGTATCACTTTACCGAATGGATTTTGCATTTTTTTTTCGTTGAACAGATTTTGACCAGAGTTAAGGATAACACATTGAAAGTGAAAATTCTGTTTTTTTTTAAGAAAAGATTTTCATTTGGTATTATGGGAGAATTGGGGTAACAATAAGTGTATGCGTCTTTCACATAGATTATTTTCTCCATGAATTAATTCTGCACCTTTGCATTTAATGGCCATTAAAACTATATAAAAAAAAGAGAAAAGAATTAGACACAAACATTCAAAGTTTCTCTCGGAGAAACTGAAAAAGTATTTTCTTTCTTAAAAAGTCACCGATCTTAATCAATTCACAATCTATAAACAACTGTTATTACCCACCCCCCATATTCTTCCAAGCTTCAACAAAAAAGTTTTGAGTTGGAATTCCTTTTTTTAAAAGTTGTCGACACATTTATCTAGTAATGCGTAAATAAGTACAGTTTTTACACTGTTGACATAATTGTTACGGAGAAATCCGTTAATAACCCCGTTGTTTTTTTGTTTTTTTTGAAGTTCATCACAATTAATGTCATATACTGTTTTTGGTTTTAGAGTGGTTTATAGTATTTATTAATTAATTAGATTTAATTAATAATAAAAATTACAAATTAAGATAATGCTTTTTTAAACATGAGTCATCTGATTGTTATGAACAAATATTAACAATGCATATTGAGAAGTGCCGGTTTTTTCACTTGAGTTTCTCTTTAACTTCTTCACATACAGGTTAGTTTCACCGGATGGAAACCAACTTCCGGTTGAAAATGTTTATCTTTTACAGTTTAATACTATATAAAGCGGATTTTAATGTTGTCTACTTTATAGATATAATTATACAAAACCTTTTTATTATCCGTTTAAATCAAAATCAACACAATTTTGAATGAAATGCAGTTAGGTATACTCCTTTACTCTCAGTATGGTGGATCTGAAAATCCCTTCTTTCTAATCTTTGTTTGCACTCATTGCTGCCGTATTCCTTTCTTGACTTCCTTCTTCACTTCATCTCTTGTCAGGCCTTCCTCGCTTCCTAAGACCATTTGGCTTATAGTTCAACATTTTCTACAGCCACCGCATATTACTTATGCCCTTTACATAACCGTACCGTACCAGCCTTCTTGCCTTGATTGAGAACAAAGGGTTCTTCACGAACACATGTACACGAAATATCGCTGCTATTCTTCAGAAATCTATTTCAAAGAATTAAGAGCTTTCTTGCCATTTTCTTTTTAATTAATCAAGTTTCGCAAGCATGAAGGGTTGTGCACATTAGAAAGGAGCTATAGATTGTAATGGATTGCCTGCAGCAATTAGGGTGCCACCAAAATCATATGGTAATCTGCCCATTGCTACGTCATCCGCCTAAACCTGTAACACTCAACACGTCGTGATGCATCTCTCCCTACCACAAGCTATTCAAACTCATCACCGTAAGTGAGATCCAGATCCGCCTACCTTATTCCCTAGGAAATCTGGTAGTAGAAGTTAGGGGAAGCTAAGAGAAGTTTCCACAGAATATAATGAGGGCTAGCTAGAGTCTAGCATCTGTCTTGTATTCAGTCTTCAAGAAGTCTTTAAGAAAGCAATCAACAGTAATATGCCAGTTCAGATTACCACTTCTACTCCATATTACTATATGTGTTCCGTGAAGTTTTTGCAGTACTCTCAACTTCATTGATTAGTCAGTGTGTAATTTTCACTTCTATTCTCTGTCCAATCCCACAAAAATCCACTACTTCTAGATCTTTCTTTTTATAGATGCCGACATTTATTCTATAGAAGCGTGTTCAATGCGCCTGACACCTTCCTTTCCTTGCTTTATTCTCATTTAAAAGTTCTTATCTAAGACACATTCTTGAGAAATCCATATTCCCAGGCACTTATAGCCATGAAATGCGCACTGATTACAGTCCTCTTTGGATAGTAAGAACGTTAATATCACCGTTTAAAGGCCATGAATTCTGTTTTGTCTCTATTGATTTCTAGATCTTAAGAGGAATAAGCTACAGCCAATTTACGCCTCATGTAGATGAGATCATTGTGATCTGATGCGATTATAATTTGCAAATCGTAGAGGCAACTTCCTTCATCTATTTTTATTCCATGGCACTTACTCTTTCACTCATTTAATATCTGTTTATTGAAGATATCAGATATTAGATAGAATAGGAGAGAGGCTCTGATTCATGATGTCACCTCAATACCACAATAACTCTAAACATAAATTCCGGTAATCATACTATCATTGTGCAATAGATTGCATTACTTACATTGTTAAACTATTAAATATAATATCCGTTATACTGAATCAAATGAAATGCAAGTTATATTCCTACCTCATGTTGTGTCTACAAACATGAAAGAATTTCAAACGGTTTCCATTCTGTCGCTTGATACATATTTAATGTTTAATTGTATAAGAATTTTTTTTGAACAGCCGTTATCGTGCATTATTCAACACTGAATATATTTTAATATTGCCTTTTTATTGTGAAATTATTTTATCATTAGAGAGGTTAGCGTTCGAAGTTAGACAGTTTTTCTTACTTCAAAAATTTTTTAAAAAGATCATGAAAATTAAGCTAAGATTTTATCTAATCTAAAGTCTCGGGCTTTCCTCAGATGGACTTTTTATGCCCCGCCCCCCGCGAATACATCTCACATCGTATCATTTAATAATGCCAAGGCTTTCTAGCTAGAGATATATTGAAGACTAAAATCCGAGACCTATGCTGTGTTGATGTTTCTTTAAAAGCCAGTACCAAGGCAGTGATTCCTCTTATCTCACCTGTCGTTTTGCCAAAAAGATGTATTGTACTGAACATAATGTCCAGTAATATCTCGGAACATCTCTTGTCCGTAAATACTCTTTCAGTACAAGGTTGTGTTTCCTTTTGTGAGGCATTTGTCACTGGCTCCTCAGGCGAATATTTAAACTTAGCCGAGTCATAAAAATTCTTATTTCTAACATTTATTAAATTGCATTGGAACAACAGTATTTTTTTTTTATATTTTCTTGATCCGATTAAGGAATTCATAATTTTCTGTAACAATTTCTACAAAAATTAAATTCGAAACCATAGTAAAAATATCTGAAATGATGTCGAATCATAGCTTGCTGGTCAACAAAACTAAGTTACCGTTTAACCCTTATTACAGATGATGTGCAGTCACTATAAATAAAGGACAATTTATATTAGTAGATTTTCTTCATAATTGAACTGTCGTGTCCCCCAAGTTGTTCGACCAACTTCATATTATTTTCTTTTACTCCTTAGTAAGAGGAAGTATTGCAATCTTGAGTTTTCATCGATATTTTTTGATGCCCCTGAGTTTGAAAAAAATGTTTAGCAGTTTGTGTGTGTGTGTGTGTTGTGATTTAAAACCTTATACCGAAGATGGATGAGAATTCGAAACCGGCCAGAAACAACAATAACTTGAATGCTACAACGGATAAAATCGTAGATGTATGATGTTTTCTGGTGTTTTATCCGTCATAGCAGCATATTCCTCTTATTCCTGACCGGTTTCGAATGAATGAATGAAAGAGTATTTATTACTGATATACATATATACAATATTTACAAAGAGACAGCTTACTTAGCTTTCTTCTCCAATTTATTTATTTACAGCAACTTTACAATGGCTTTTAAAGATCAGGGAAAAATTATAAAAACCCTAGCATCTAGATCCTTTTTTATTGGTCATTACAGAATTAAAGAATTAGTCAATGCCTGCTCTTACTCTTTTATGTTTAAATGTTTGGTCACTATTGTAATTGGTTTATACTTCGACATAATTTGTTATTACTGAGCGATAGTTTTTCAAAGAAGGAGGTTGCAATTTTGATTAAAAATTCTTTTATTGGTTCTGTATTGGTAAGTGAGTGCAATGTGGCTATTTTTGTGTAACGGGCGGAATCAGTAACAAATCTTAAATATTTATTTTGAATTAATTGAAGTGATTTTAGGTTAGAGTAGGAGGTTAAGTTCCAGACTGGACAAGCAGAAATTAACATAGGTCTGACTACCATTTTATAAATTAAGAGCTTGTTTCTGTTAGAGAGTTTCGAGTCCCTACATAGCAAAGGAAAATAATTCCCTAATCACCAGTTTACTCTTCCTAACTTGTTCTTTAACATGCGCTCCAAAGATAAGCTTATTATCCAGAACGACACCCAGATATTTCACCGAGGTCTTGCAAGGAATCATTTCTTTCCCAAATTTGACCTTTCTGTGAAGACATGGCCTTCTTTTTGTGAATATTCTGTTTCATTTGTGTTTATTTTTATTTGCCACTTCGAACAATGCTTATTTATTTTCGCTACAGCAGCTGTTAATCTCGGGAAATGTTGTCGATTCTCCAAGAAGATATGTATAAAGCGATATCGTCTGCATATGATATCTGCGATATCTAAATGCACGTTTGGAGTAGACGGAAGAGAATTGAAATAGATTATAAAAAGTGTTGGTCTGTGTATAAAGCGATATCGTCTGCGTATAATGCACATTTGGAGTAGGCGGAAGAGAATTGAAATAGTTTATAAAAAGTGTTGGTCCAAGAATTGAACCTTGCGGCACACCAGCAGCAATATCCCTTTGGCTAGACATTTCTCCTGACCGGTTTCGGATTTTCATTCATCGTCATAGCAAATTCACCAAGCTCGTATAAAGAGTTCACTTCAGCGTAATGTTTCTGGTACACTTACACCCTTTGGTTTGATCCTACATGTGCGGAGGTTATAAAGGTTATGTTACTATGTGTGTGTGGGTGTGTGTGTGTTTAGTGACTTACAATTTGCTTTGACCTGACGATGGATGAAAACCGGTCAGGAAACCAAATGAATATGCATGCTAAGACGGATAAAAAAATACCAGTTGTCATCCAGCATTGCGGGACCCATCCACGTATGATGTTTTATCTGAAATTTCTAAAACTCTTCAAAACTGGACAAAAGTTTTCTATTAATTTAGTAAAAAATTATATAATATGCAATTCATAAATGATTTCATGCCAAATAACATAAATTCTTTATTATTGTGATTGTTACTGCTGTAAAAAGGAAGTCCTGGTGTCGTGTCAAATTTTCGAATTGAGTTTTCACCGGAAATACATATTTTGAAGTGAATGAAGAGGAGAGAAACAAAAATGTTTTTAGAGAATGTCGGGGGGGGGGGGGGTCAGTCAGCATAACTCAAAAACAGAAAATCGCAAACAGGAAGCTGAAATAAGGTATTTCATTTAGTTTCTCTTAGAGGATGCGATAAGGTTTTGGTTCAATAAATCGGTCTCTCCGGATTTTTCAGTTTTTTACGATGTTTCTTGAAAACTATTCCAACATTTTTTTTTCAAACTTGTAATATCTACTTACTGCACCTTACTAAGAGCTACAACTTTTATTTAATACATTTTTCCTGGGAAGTTCGTTTAATGGAAATCCTGGCGTGTGGGTGACGTTAGGCATTTTTCTTAAGTGCCATTTTAATGTATTATACAATTCTATCATCTACGAGGCATGTCCAGTAAGTAAGTGTACCGAATTTTTGTAGGTTACAAAAATTTTTATTTGAACAAAAAAATTACCTGGTTACATTAGTACATTTGTAAGCTATTTTTCGATATAGTCACCATTCCTCTCAATGCAGATGGTGAACTGGGGTATTACTTTTTGATGCCTTCCTCGAAGTAGTTTCCCGCCAACCCCTTCGTCCACTCTCCACCTCCCCTTCACCTCCTCGTCGGTTGAAAACCTTTTTCCACCCATGTGCAGCTTCAGGGAGGTAAAGAGATAGTAATCTGAAGGTGCTAGGTCAGGGGAATGCGCGGGATGGTTCAGGACATCCCATTTAAACGAGGCAAGCAGTTCCTTCGTGGCGTTGGCCGTGTGTGGTCTGGCATTGTCGTGCAGCAGGCAGACTCCCTTTGTCAGCATGCCTCTCCTTTTGTTCTGAATCGCCCTCCGCAATTTTTTTAGGGTCTCACAGTATCTTGCAGAGTTGATGGTCTCCCCTTGAGGCATATATTCAATTAAAATTATGCCTTGACAGTCCCAAAACACGGATGCCATGATTTGAATGATGCCGTGGTTTTGAACTTTTTGGCGGAGGGTGAAGAGGTGTGACGCCGCTGTTGAGACTGCCATTTGGTTTCAGGTGTGTAGTATGCAACCCAAGTTTCATCTCCAGTAATGCTGGAGCGGAGAAATTCATCTCCATGGAGTTTGTAGCGTCTCAAAAACTCTTGCCCATTTCACACTTGGCGGGAGATTGGATTGACATTTTTCACGAAACGTATTGCCACGTCGACAGTTTTCAACGTACTGACCTCGAACCGGTCTCGTTGCGGAGGGGAGGAATCAGGCTACACCACAGTGTAGCCAACATGTCGAAAACAAAATCCCTCCGGCCGTGAGAGCCTCAGTACGCTTACTTACTGGACATCCCTCGTATATAGTATTAATAAGAATTTAATGTTAGGCCAAAATTCCCAAGGTTGAAGAACATCGATTTACCGGAAGTACAGCTTTATTTCCAAAATTATTATTGTTGTTTTTGGACACTTTTTTATACGTCTATTGTTTTTTATTTTTTTTGAGGGGGAATTTCAGCTTCAATTATTATATCTTTATTGTTCAGTAACATTATAATTAATATATTTCGTAATTAATTATTAAATACTGATACGTTTTTATAAAGTGATTTTATTTTATTGGAGCGATAGATATAAAAGCATCAATTAATGTTTTGCAAACAGGCGCCGGACATTACTGGGCGCGCCTCTGGTTAATGTTTTTATAAGTTTTATAATGGATGTGAGAAGGATAGAGAATTGACATTAAGATGAAGTAAAGTAGAATAAACGCTGAACTCTGTATAATTTAAGAGAGACAACAAAACTGCAACGATTTTACGAGTATAATAGAAGTAATATAGCGAAAGATATAGACTGAGTGATGAGAAAAGGTAGTAGAAGGTTGCTGACTGATTGTAAACTGTTGAAAAACTCTCCCCTTGTAGGGTGTGTCGGCAAGAGAGAGAGTACCAGAGAGAATCTGTTTTCTCTCGTTCGGGCTTGTGTTCTCTCTCTCTTGCCGTTACATCAATATAATGGAGTTGATGAGGAGAGAAATTGGGATTGATTTATTAGACGAGATATGAAGACACTGTTATAATATCGCTATAAGCTTACAAAAACTGCACTGGACTTGTAATGATTTTTATAGAATAAAAGGTGGGATTTGAGTTATGACACGATGTGATGTATATGGTTGAATCTGATTGATTAATCTCTGTCTAGTCTCTCACTGGCTTATATACAGGTTTTCCCCACTCTAGCCTGCTTAAGTGAGAGAGTACCAGAGAGAGTCTGTTTTCTCTCGGTCGGGCTTGTGTTCTCTCTCTCTCTTGCCGTTACATAGGGATAGCTCGGCTGGATATATACAGTCTCCCACTCTAGGCCAGGCCCAAGTAGCGAGTAATTAGATTGTAAATTTTGTTTGCATTTCTCTCTGCTCTTCGGATCCTATTACAGTTTTTAATACGTGAAGCTATCTGAATATGATCAAACTAATTTTGTCAGTGCTTCTACCAATTCTAAACAACTTTGTTAGAATTCCGAATTGGTTAACCGGAAATGTGTCTTTGCAGAAGTGATTTCTGAGTTTTTTGTTTTTTTTTTTTTTTAATAAGCGCAGTAAACTTCAATAAGTGAAAGTCCTATTAAGTGTTTCACATTATATTTTATTTCATTGGACTGGAAGATGCTGGGCATTTAATTTTTTGCACAAAGGCGCCTCTTATTCAAAAAAAACGGCGGCCCTCTATATTTACATATGTGAAACTTAAAAACTTAATACAATGACGAACAATGAATCCTAGCTAATAATTTACACCGCTTTATTGTTAGTTTCATGCTTTCATCATGGTTAAAAACTAAATAGAATAATATGTAAAGTGAATAAAAAAAAAATTATTTTGTTTAGAAAGTTCTTTTGTTATTAAATATTTTCTCTCCGTTATATTTCTCTTCTTATATTTTTAGAAATAAATCTTATTTTATGAACACGAAAGTTTTGTCTGCTTGTCTGTCTGTATATATTATAAATATAAACAAGACTTACTCTCTCACTCTCTCTGTGTTAATATAGTTTTGAGTGCATTGTACTGAGTGTGTGCGTTATATGTTGTGATCTTTTGTGTATACATTATAAAAGTATGGATACATGTTTGTTTACATCTATCTCTCTCATACACACATACCACACAGACATACATAGATTAAGAGAAAGAGATACATATCTTTCCAGTTCTTTATATAAATATTATTCTAACTCTTAAAAGAGTATTGTTACCAATACTGCTCTCTGTTGGTAGTATATTTAAGTTATAGATGAACAAAAAACTTACTTTCATTGTAACTTTCACCACCTCCTCTCCCTTTGTCTTCTACACATTTTAGCATTCATCGTCTTCTCCTACATATACTATTTATCATATTCCTTCCTCTTCCTCTTTCCCCTATCCATATATATATATATCTTGTACAATGACTAATCTTTTCTATTCAGTTGATTGATTGACAGATTTCTATTTGTCTATGTGAATAACACTTCAAAATCTTTTACACTTCAGTTTTAACTACCTCACGAGTTCAAAACTCGTGTATTCGATATGTTGACATAGATGATCTCGCTTAAAAAAAAAAAAGAGTCTTTTTGTTTAAGAAATATCATGGATACTTCTTTATTAAGATTACTTCTTGGATTTTTCTTTATTTATTGACAATTCTTTTTTTGGGAAATTTGGAAAAATACTATTTTTCAAACTACATGGGAGAGGCGGCGTTGTCTTGAGTTTTTGTAATTTTGTTTTATTATAGTATTATAATTTATTTAAATAAGTGGCGATCTATATATGTAGATTGTATATTGTTGTAGGGAATTATCGCACTGCGACCTGGAAGATCTATTGTGTCCCTCGGAGCCTTCTTAGTGCACTGCCGGCCTCCAAGCAGTGTTCTCTAGCTACAGACAACACTGCTCATCACCGGGACTTCTAGGAAGAGAAAAATCAAAGGGCAGCATGCTGGATTTTCGAACTCGGGACCTCCACGTTGCTAGTCCAGCGCGCTACCACTGAGCTAATCCCTTCCTTCTCCCTTGGCTTGCGCTAATTAACTAGGGGCGGAGACCCTAGTTTGTGTAATGTGTTTGTCCTTGTCTGTAAAACGTAGAGTGTATGTATTTTTGAGGGTATTGTGTACAGTTCTGATGAAGTGCATGGAGTTCTGAGCTATGGTAACCCGTGGGGTCGCTACTCCCCAAGCAACTGCATGCAACAGATACTCCTTGCGGGCATGGCAGTACACATAGTTTTGATTATAATAATTGTAGGTTTTGGGTTTTAAGGGATAACAACTACCTGAATCTGATTACATTGTATATGCTAGAAAAATTGTGACCCGCAGATTAAAGTTAAGCTTAACTTTACCAGATTTCCTAAAAATCTATTTTTGTGGAACCATTTTCATGAAAATAAAATAAAAATTCACTAACCTAATCTGTAAAGTTGCACTTTAATCAATTTTCTTCAAGCGCTCTTCTAGTCTACAATATAACCACTTCTCCGTCTGCCTGGGTTGGTAGGTTGATACTTATCCTACCCTAACATTTTCTATGTTTATGTTGGTACAAATGAGTGAAATATGAAGATTAAAGAGAATTGTTATTTTTATGTATAATTGTATTAACAGGAAGTAAGAGAAAGTCGTGTGAGCGAATGCTATTATATTGCGAATGTACATAGATTACATTTATTTGTTACCACATTCATATAAAAAGAAATTCTTTCTTGGATATATACAGGGTGTCTGTCCCAAGCTATATGGATAACGACTTTTTATCGGAAACTAAGATGCTAGAAAAAAACTAAAAAATACGTGTCCCCCGTAGTTTTTTTTGTTAGAAATCCAAATTTAATTTGCAAATTCGTTTTGGTGCTTCCAGAAGCGTGAGATACAGGCACCAACTTCATTTTTTTCAAATGGAACGGTGTGGTTTTTATTTAAGAAATAGATTCCTCTATTTTTTTTAAGAAAAATTTACTTAAACGGTTTTTTTCTTTGAGTGATATTATACAAGTTATGAATGAAAACATGATTCTTATAAGAAATTTCAAAATGATATTATAACGGTTTGTTGATTGAATAAGAAGAAAAGTATTATTTTATTATAAATTTTACTCCTCATTAATTACAGATCTTGCTCGAACTGGCCTCCACCATTAGAGATGCATAGACATGCTTATTGATAGAGATGCAAATTGTACCTTACGGCCAAAGAAATACATCTCTAATGGTGGAGGCCAGTTCGAGCAAGATCTGTAATTAATGAGGAGTAAAATTTATAATAAAATAATACTTTTCTTCTTATTCAATCAAAAAACCCTTTGTATTATCATTTTGAAATTTCTTATAAGAAAAATGTTTTCATTCATAACTTGTAAAATATCCTCACAGAAAAAAACCGTTCAAGTAAATTTTTCTTACAAAAAATAGAGGAATCTATTTCTTAAATAAAAACCACACCTCCCCATTTGAAAAAATGAAGTTGGTGCCTGTATCTCGCTTCTGGAAGCACCAAAATAAATTTGCAAATTAAATTTGGATTTCTAACAAAAAACTACGGGGGCACGTATTTTTTAGCTATCTTAGTTTCCGATAAAAAGTCGTTATCCATATACCTTGGGACACCCTGTATATATCTTTATTACTATTGTTATTATAAAATTTAAATTTTAACTATTCAAATCAACTAACGGCCCTTGTATAAGTTAAATAATATGCGTAAATGAAATCAGACATTGATGGTATCCCCTGTCTAATACGAACAAAAAACACGAACTCTAAACTCCCGGAATACGGGATAAAGCCTGCTATTGCAGATAGTTGATCTGAAGTTAGATGTTGGTAAATTCCACCAGTTCACCACTATAAAGACATATTACGATATACGAACCCTGACATACAATGAAAGCCAATCTATGTAGATCTAGGTGGCAGAGGATTTGGCCATATTCCCATTTCCTGTATACTTTATCCAACCTATTCGATGGTGAAATTATTCTCATATGTTCATATCCTGGAAAGTTGGGAAAATGCACTTTATAATAATAATAATAATAATAATAATAATAAAATAATAAATAATAATAATAATCTTAGATGTTAAGAGAAACTTGTTTATATATTATATTTTTTCTATATTCATTTATATCGTGGGAATTAGGTAGTATTAGATACTTACATTAATTTTGTCTTAATTATTATGGAGGATGTTCAGAAAAGGTTTCTTTGTTGACCTAATTTAAAGTTGTAAGTAACCTTTCTTTTTTACCTACTATCTCCGGCTGTTAAATATTAATTATAAGTATAATTAGATCTGAACATTTGATTAACCTTTATTTACAATAATCCATTTATTTATTAAAATTTAATTGATATAGTTAAGCCCAAATAAATTTGGCAATTTCTTTATTAGGCAGGCCAGGAAGTAATCGTGGTATAGCTAAGATTAAAGAGGGAAAATTAGTTTTTGACAAATTCGCTTAAAATTCGGAATTTTAACAAAAGTTTAAATGTGGAACCGCATATTATACTGTGTGGTATTTTAAGGGAAAGCCTAAATTGTAAGTGTAGCTCTTGTACTAGAGAAGAAAATGTGTTTGTGTTTGTGTGTGTATATTGTGTGTACCATGTTCAAGGAAAAATCATGAAATCTGTTGTGGAATAAATCGTGAATTTAAAAAAAAAAAAAAAAAAAAAATCAGCCAGATCTTATTATTCACGTTTGACTAATTTTAACCGAAACCTTAAAGCCAGATCTAATTGTGATGGCACCGAACTGTAATAACAAGTTAGCGATATTTTGAAAGCGAAATAAACTATTTTGTTTAAACCCACACATTTGGTTGGGTATTGTCCATTATCAGTTCTGTGCAAAATATCTCCAAGTAATGATTCTATTCGTTTTATTTCCTTCTTTCAATATCTCCCCGGCCCCTTTGATTTATTAATATACTGATTCATACATAAGCGCCTCTTAAGAATTCGCCATCTGTAAGATCTATTTCTTTCATAGGCTTATTACACCACAGTATATATAAGAAAGGCACTTAAAAAACTATATATAAAACATTAACAACCCTTTAAACACTTGTATTAGTTTATGAAGTGTTAAAGTGGTTCCCCATTGACTACGTTGATAAGTATTGTATATTTATATTGTAGAGGAAATGATTTTGTTATATGATATCTACAAACAGGCTTACAGACAGACTGACTGACTGGACTGACAACTGCAGACGCACACATGGCCTCACTTTATGCTATAGTTTGTTAACTGTAACAGACGGCACCATATTTCCCCACCATGATCATCTGTTTGTGTGTGTATGTATGTGTTTGTATATAAGTGACAATAAAACCGCTGTAATAAGCACTTTCTTCAGAATTTTTCTCCCACCACCATAAAATAAATAACAGCTATGGTGTAATGAATGATATTTGCTGACTGCTATCTGTAACACATTCCACAAATACCATCTTAATAATAATTAATATTAAATTATTAAACTTGATAACAATTCAATGAGCTTAATTCTAGTGAATGTCTGTGAATTCGCCTAAACTTTTAATTAAGAACATTCTGTAAGAGAGAGACAGAGAGATTGCGATTCTGTCATAGAAGCAAAAAAAGAAAGAAATAAAAAAACTGAAGTAAGAACCGAGAAAACGAGAATGTATTCCATTTTAGGTCGTTGTAGTGTCATAGATGAAATAAGGAAAAGTTTTTTGGAACGTCCATGTTTAGTGACGAAGAAATGTTTTATTTAGTTATGTTTGATGGGGGCAGATTGTCAGCTTTAATTAAGTATGTAAACATGCCTCTGCTCACCGCTCATTCTTATTGAAAATTACAACTATTAATTTAAAATAAGTAATCATTTTTACTTTAATTTTCTAACTAAGTTTTGTTTATATATTTTCTCTCTGTTTATTGTTATTATTATTTACAATATTTGTGTATTATAGGCACATCTAGTTTATTTAATATATTTTAGATTCTTAGTTTCATTGTAATTATTTCTAAAAACTATCTTTCTCTCTAGTTTTCATTCAATAAGTAGATATTGCAGATTGCTGAGGGGAATATCGCACTGTGACCTGAAAGATCTGTTATGCCCTCCGGAGCCTTCTCAATGCACTGCCGGCCTCCGAGCAGTGTCCTCTAGCTACAGATAACACTGCCCATCACCGGCCAGTGAGTTGTAGGGGCTTCTAGGAAGAAAAAATCTAAGGGAGCATGCTGGATTCGACTCGGCAACTAGTCAAGCTCGCTACCACTGAGCTAATTCCTTCCTTCTCCCTTGGCTTGCGCCAATTAACTAGGGACGGACACCTAGTTTGTGTACTGTGTTTGTCCTTGTCTGTAAAGAGTAGAGTGTATGTAGTTTATGTGTATTGTGTACTATTCTGACTGAGTACTGATGGAGTACTGAGCTGTGCTACTCCCCAAGTAAGTGCATGCAACAGATATCCCCTGCGGGTAATTCAATAAGTAATTTGTTTAATTAACTACACTAATACCCCGCCCCCACGCCCCACGGATGTTGTTAGGCGTAGGGGATTTTGGGGTCTTTTTTTAAATACTGAAATTTGTGACAGTAGGGAATACGGTAACTATATCCGTTGAAGGCGTTCACATAGGAAATTGGGTGAATTGTTCTTATGTTTGTAAGTTTGGCTGAAACCCCACAGTTGCAGACCGTAAGTCCACATGGGTTTGAGAATGGCACGTTTAGTCATTGCTGGTTTTTTTTAAGTCTTGTTTGTGGATTCCACGTGAATCGCTTGTCTATGAAAAGCCCAAGGTAGGGCACCAGATATGTAACACAGGTAGGGTACCGCTGTTGAAGTAAACTCATCGGAGAGTAAACGTGGCATGTTGGTCATTTTTCAGCGTTCATTTTTGCTGTTCAATTAGTCTTTTTTGCCCTATTTCAATATTGCCTGCAGAATGTACATGTAATTTGTATGTTGCTGAGTTTGTGCAATGTTGTGACGCTCTCTTTTGGATTTCAATGTAAACACATTCAATTTCTTCTACCTGCTATCTGTGCTAACCAATATATCCCCTACCAACAATCTGTTAACTTACGTTAGGACAACTGAGTGAAAATTCCCAAATTAGAGGAAATTGTGTTAAATGCATAAGAGAAAGTCGTGTATATTTTTCATATTATTTATTTATTTATTTATTTTTTTTGTAAGCTCTCTCATGTTTAACATTAAATCTAGTTGTTATTAGCGTGTTGAAGATGGCAAAGTTATAGTGGTGAGAAAGGGATGTAGTATATGTAGCAGGTATATTTTATTATTATTAGGTGGCTAATAGCTTGTTGTTTTTTGTTGTAGTTATATTATATAGAAATTATATTGAGACGGGAGAGTTAAGAGTTATTAGTGGTTAACTTTAAAGATTCTTTCACGCAACCATAATAATAATAATACTGATAATTTAGTTTTATAAGTTTTGTCTCAATGTTTTAACAATCAATATCAGCTGATAAATTATAATAAAATTCCAGTTTTAATGTTCATATGTTAATAATTACTAAAAACATGTCTTCACATGAATCTTTTTCCAGTTTAGGTTATGAATTTGTTGAAGGTACTGTACTGTACTGGCTTCTTTCGTATCCTGCCCTCACAATTCTTCTTCCATTATTCTAGGGACCATCTTTCTTCCAATTTCCGCCCAAAATAATGAACCACCATATTTAAGACTATATTATTTTTTAACCCTCACTTCAGGATGAATATCTCTGTCTTTTTCTTTTATAAAACAGAAATTCATTTTTCCTAGCCTAGAATAATTCCCGAATTATTCTTCTGGAATAATTTGAGGAATAAATCTCAAATTGAAACTCATTACTTACTAAGTTTAAGTAATAAGAATATATTTTAACCGGTGTTTGAACAACTGGTTTCCGATGTCCCCCCCTATCTTCAGGATGTCTTGATAAACAGTATGATCCTTGAGAGACCCTTACCACCATAATCCTCATTTATCTTCATCAATCCACATATCTTCTTCATTTAGCACATCTGTATTTATGCTGTGTAAATGTCCAGGTGCAACTAAATGTTTTAAACAAAATTCAAGTTCTTGCTTTCTCTACCTATTACAGCAGAACAAGGCGCCATGATAGCTGAGTGATTAGAGAGGCTGAGGTGTATTGTGGTGTTGAGTTCGATTCCCGGTCTTGAAGTTTATTTCTGATGTATTAATATGGATAATATATAATAAAGTATGGTTGCTGCCCAGCACCGTACATCTAAAATAAAAAACCCCATTACATTAATTTTTACTTTCTAGAATTATAGTAATCGTGTCAATTTTTCGATATCGAGTTTTCACCGGATATACACGTTTTGAGAGCCCCTGAGTCCAAAAAAAAATGTGTGTTTTTAGAAAATGATCTGGTGCCTGTCTGTGTGTATGTGAACAGCATAGGTCAAACATGAAAAATCACAAAAAGTTCAAAATTAACATTCCATGTGGGTAACACCATGGGATCACGACAGGAACTTACCTGACAAAATTCCTCAACCAGAAGTATACCACTTTTTTTTCTTTTTTTTTTTTTTTTTGAAGGAGCAATGCACTGCGACCTTTCGATCTTTTCTGCTATGCCCCCTAGGTACCACAGGTTATTGCCCACAGCACCCGAACAGATGTCCCAGCTGAACATCCGTTCTACAAAACCCTCATTAAGTTAAGATCCCTGAGGAATCCCAATACCCTGACAGGTCCTAGAGAAGATATATTCCCCTCCTCAACCTGGTAGCTACCCAGGATCTTGAATCTTCTCTGAGTGACAGCCTCGCAGTCTGTTAGAAGATGTAATGGAGTTTCTTCCACCAACTCCCCTCAGAATCTGCATGAACTGTCACTTTCCAAACCCACCTTCACCGGATGTCCTATAAGTCGGGCAATGCCCTGTGAGGAAACCCGTAAGAACGCTGAGCTTGTTCTTACTCAGGCCAATGCAGGCCTCCGATCTCCGTTGGTTATAATTTCCCAAACAGATCTTGGCCTGCCGCAAAACCGGGGAGGGAATACCAGAGTTGAGATCTCCTCGCCTCCTCCTCCTTCCTAAGTTACTCCAACAGAAACTGATCGCTAACCCCACAAAAAGGTCCCGTTCCTAAAAGCCAACATGCCCCGGCACCCACCTAAGGGTAACCTTATTCCTCTTGCCTAGGTTATTAAGTGTACATAAGCATTCCCAGACCATTTTAGAGCTGATAACTGATGCACTCAATACTCTAATGGCTGCTTGACTACCGAAAGTTTGACTATGGAACTTTCACTGAATGGATTTTCCAGTTTTTGCGATTTATTTTTTCCGAAAACGCTCGATTTCTTTTAAACTTGGTCTACACATACAAAAAGTTACAACTTTTTTTTTGCATTTTATTTAAAACCATTGTAAAGTTTAGTTAGATTTGACATGGATGTGCCGCTATCCAAAGCTGAAATGACAGTAATTTTGCATTTTATAGTGACGAGTTAATTAAAACACGAGCAAGGTGCTTAGCTGAAGAAACGATTAGTACAGGGTTAACATTGTTGGAATTCATAATAATCCTTGGATATAAATAAATAGAATGCGCTTATCTCTAGTTTTATTGAAAATTTGAAACAAAATTCCTTCAAAGAGCCTTGCATCTTTGCTAGTGTCAGTTTTGCCTTCATCTGATATTTACTTGACCTTTAGAGTTATTATCCTTTTTGCTATTTTTGTTGTCCATTAAAGAAAGAAAAAAAAAAAATGAAAAATGCTTTAACTGTATCAGTTTTTTTCACATTACATGATTCATATGATTTATACATTTTGTTCAAACAATATCGCAGCTGGCTAGCCTGTCGGGAAATAAATTCTATCGGACAAGAAGCCCCATATAGCAAGCTGGTCCATAACTCTCTCTACATACATTTTATAGCAAACAGTTGTAAATTGTAAAATACAATTTTTAACTGGTACAAACTTTTTAAAAACAACCTTTCTTGTTCACTCTTCCTTCATACATATTTGAGAGAATATTATCTATTTTTAGAAAATGATCCTCTTTCATTTTCAAAGTGCAAATATTTAAATAAAAAGAGAAAATTGCAAATTATTGTTGCTATTTTGGATTTTATTTTAAACCCAACTTTAACTTAATCATAGATTTGTTTTATGCACTAGTTTACAGTCTTTATCCTATGTGATTTGTCAGCTTGTCGTTTTAGAATATTAGTAGAAATTAGGTATATTTTATGAGTGAAGTTACTAAAACCTAGTGTAAGATTAGTGATGGTCATATATTTTTGATTTCCATTTCATTTTAAATCGTATTTCCTTTTTACTGATCTCCACCTCCCCATTATTCTGTCTACTTCTCTGTTGCACCAACTGATGCAAATATTCAACTGCTGTAGATCTAACTTTAACTTCTACAACTAACGAAATAGTAACTTTAAAAGAAAGAAAGTGTTTTGTTAGGCGTCATTCTTTTATTTTTTATTCTAAAAAGCGGCGTTTACACGATCAATAGTACTTCACGATCAATATAATTGACAATACTTTGGAGTATTGACAATAATATTGATCGTGTAAAGTGAAAAAAATGTATTGATGGTCGGTATTGACAAGAGTATTGATGAAATTCAGATTTTCTATCAATACTGAGAATTGGAGGGGATATCGACAATATTATTATAGTTTTATCGAACGTTGCAACTAACCTGTACAAAATAAAAGCGATACTATTATAATAGGTTAAAGAATTCTATGTAATTAACATCTCCTATAATATATTAAAGTTGACTCGCCCAATTAATTTAAAATTTCCATTTTAAGACAACATTTCAGTTTGAACTCTGACAATTGCACTATTAGAAAAATCGTATGAGTGTTTCGCAGTTTATTTAATTTTTTGTTTCAAAAAGGGTTTTTATATGCCATGCTGTTTAATATAGAGAGAAAATAGGCTTCTAACTTTCCTTCCGAATGGTAGGCATATTAAATCACTACATGTCTACATGAAAAGTCAATCAAACAATTTTCCTTGTTTATGCCTGATTTTGGTGGAATGTTTTAGTATTTTGCCTTCTAAGGTGTTAATAAAAAATAAATGTATCTAAAACATGCAACACAAAATTACCAGAATTATATTATATTTTATTAAATATATCATTAGGATAAATGTTTATTTTCGATGTTTTATAAAGGAATTAATTAAGAGTGAACAATAGTGGAAGTAATTTAAATAAGAAACATTAGAGCTGTCCCCCTTGAGTTTTCTATACAATATTAATAAAGTGAGCAGCAGGGTAAAGAGCTAACTATAACCATGGGCCAAAATAATAGCTACGCAAGCTTTAGAACGATTATTCATTTTTTAAAAATTACCAAAAAACAACTAAACGATGAGTATAAACACGTAAATACACTCTCCTAGTGGCAGAAATAGTAAGTAGTATTGACAATAATATTGATCGTGTAAACGCCGCTAAAAGGTGATTTAAATATTTGCATTTGTTTTTTTTTTTTTGCTTCTTCATTGCTGAGTATCTTTCATTTGGTAAAGGTCACATTTAACCTCAAAAAAATTATTAAATAAACCAGGAGATATCCTAAAAAAAAAAAAAAGAGAAAAGAGATGATATTTTTGAAATTACAAGGTTGCCCACTCAAATATATAATGCGTATTAATGATTTTTTTTATTATTCACTGTTTATTAAAATATTATACAATATTATACAAACGTTTAGTTGTGTTGGCTGTATATATACATATACAGTAAAAAACGTTTAACACGAAACTGTGGGGACCGAAATATTTTTTCGTGTTAAACGATAAAATAGCGGTTTGTTTTAGCCCCGATTTCTCTGCCATTGTACACGTAAAAAAAAGTAAGTTTATATATTAAAATTACAAAAAACAAAATTCACCGAATTCGAAAACTAATTTTTGGCGGTGCCTTTACCTACTCAAAATACAAGCGCGGAAACCTAGCAACAGTGGCAGCCATTGTTTATTTTGTTCCGTCTAACGGAAAAAAAAATTCTGGTGTGAAACACTCACACAACTTTCTCTTACTCCAGTTTTCAAAATTATAATTGACAAATGTTATAGTTTGTGTACCAAATATAACGAAATTCGTCGAAAAGTAAAAAAGCTGTTTAGTATAAGCGCACTTCCGACTTACAATTTTCTTAAAACTTGGAATTTTGGCCATCTATTTATTTGTAATTAATTTTGTTTGGATGATATAATTGTGTAATCAACTATGATACCACTTTAGGGGAAGCTGCAACCCCACCACTCCCCTAAAACTGCCTATTCATGAATTTTGCCAGAGAAATGTCTTAAATAAAAGATGTAGATCTTTGCATTTTTATTTTGTATACGAAGTTTCAAGAAAATAGTCGGAGCCATTTTTGAGAAAATCGCAAAAAAATGAAAAAAATCATTTAGTAAAGTGTCAAAACAAACGCACTTCCGGTTATCTGATTTTTTCAAATTCGGAATTTCAACAACATATTTAATTCTAATTAACATTATTTACATGACAGATTGGTCTAATAAACTGAAATAGCAGTTAAGATGAAAACCTAACCCCACCCCTCCCCCAAAAGTGCGCTTAAATGGATTTTCCTGGAGAAATGTTTCAAATAAAAGTTATAGCTCTTTGTTGTGTAGTTGATATACAAAGTTGAAAGAAAATCGTCGGAGCCATTTTTGAAAAAATCGCAAAAACGTACAAAAAACAACTAGTAAAGTGGTACTTCCGGTTGAGGAATTTTGACAGATAACGCACAGTCAGATCGCATGGTGATACCTAAACGGAATATTAAGTTCCAGTTTTCTACGGTTTTCAGTTTTGAGCTATGCTGTTCACATATACACACACACACACACACACACACACACACACACAGACCATTTGCTAAAACCCACTTTTTTGGACTCAGGGGACCTCAAAACGGATATTTCCGGTGAAAACTCAATATCGAAAATTTGACACGATTACAATACTTCCTCTTACTAGGAGGGAGTAAGAGAAAGTAAAAATAAGCCAAAAAATCTGCGTGCCGATGTGACAGCAGAAAACAGGTATATTTTGTTCGTCCGAGAAGTGAAAATCTTTTCGTGTTAAGCGATATTTGTTTCGTGTTAAAAGAAAAAAAAAAAAAATTATGAAATTACGTAGTATTTTGACGGGACCGCAATAAGATTCCGTGTTAACCGATTTTTCATGTTAAGCATTTTCGTGTTAAAACGTTTTTCAGTATATATATACCTGAGAAGATATTGTGGGCGCCTTCTGTCGCCAAGCTTATGCGGCAATTTAAATTTAAACCTAACTGAATGCCCTCCCAAAAACCTTCTATAAAATAAATTTCATTGGAAAAATGCTACAAATAAAAGTAATAGGTTTATATTTGGACAATTTTTATTCCAAGTTTAAAGGAAATCGTAACAGTCGATTTTGAGATAATTAAAAAAAAAAAAAGAAAAAAAAATAAAGCGAGAAGAATGGCCTGGCTACCTGACAGTAGATAATTTGAACTTCTAACGTAGTATAATATAACAAGCCTCCTAGATAAATAATAATGAATACACATTTTAAAAGAAGCACTCTACCATGGAGATAAGCAGTTCTTTATGTTGGAAAGTGCTTGTTCCAGATCGTGGGCGCAATATGGTATTCTGTCTGGTCTATATTATATTATATATATACATAACGCTGACTTATGAAAATTATATATTCATACATATATAATAATGTTTAGACATAGATATGCATTTTTGCACAGGTGTTTATTATATATCTTGAATGATGATTATATTATATATATCTATCTTACTACACAGGGAACAGGCATTAAATCGTTCAACATTATATTAATTAAGTTTTTCTCTTCTATAACACCCTGTCCTAAATAAACAATCTTATTAACATTTTTTTTTTAAAACAAAATAAATAATTCAAGGTCCCGAATTAAATTTATAAACAACATAGATTACTTTTGAATCAGGTTGTTAGAATGCTTTTCTGTCGCCTTGAGACATGATAAATGTTTTCATTACAAATTAGTTCCTGTATTTAGTTAGAATGGCCAATCAGGGTCATTTTTCGAGCGTAACAGAAATAGTTTTATCCTTAAATAATTGTCAATGTTAGTACGGCAACTTAGGATCAGTCTCTCGTTCTTTCTTCTTAGTGTAAAAATCTGGCGTGAAACATTTTCCAATTAATAGTTTAATTAAAAAAAAAAAAAAATTCCTTTAAAATTATGTTTAGAAACGTTTAAAGAAAATCATTGGAGCCATTTTCAAGAAAATTGTGAATAATGGAAAAGAAATAATAGCTATTCAGTAAAGTTGCACTTCCTATTTGATGATGGATTTTGCCCGAAACCTTCATATAGTACCTTGACTAAATACCAAGTTCGTTTGAAATTGCACGTATGGAACATTTTTCGTATTCTGGGGACCTCAAAATAAGTATTTCCGGTGAAAATTTGACCGGAAATACATGTGATCGCAATACTTCCTCTTTCCTTACCAGGGGAAAAAGAAGTATTTATGGTCATTTAAGAACTTTATATTGTCAAAATTGTTGCTACAAGTTTAAAGATGAACAGGCAGAGGGGAAGTTTTAGGAGCATCTAAGTGACCCCCAGGAAATGTGTTCCACACACCCTTCAACATAGGGATGCCATGGCATGTTTCACACTCACAACTGGCCAGAATAGGGGTGGCCAGTTCACCAACGTGCTACCTTTGCTATGGAGAAGACATGACGGGCCTTCACCCTGACGAGTGTCCTGCTCTAGTGGCCATTAGAAATTCATTTAGTGAAGAAGACAGTAGATGGCAAAGACTATCTAAACTCTACTGGGCAGCAAGAAGCCGAATGACAGCTTTGGAGGCATTATATAAAAAGAAAACAAACAAACAAAACAAAAAAACAGTTTAAAGAAATTAATTAGATCCGGGAACGAAATGGAACCAATCTCTATTGTGAAAATTCGCCACACAAACTTTGGTCTTCATGTTTCTGAAATCAGCCGTGGCGAGCGGTATTATCGTGCCTCCACCAAGCTTTCTTCAACTACGCATTATCGCGCCCATATTGGCGAATGAGCTTCAACTAGGTCATCCAAGATATCCTCTAGAAACTGTCTCTTGCTTCCACTTAGGAGATTGGAGAGAGGAGAAACCGGGATAAAAAAGCGGAAATCGGTGAGCCTAAAGCAGACGTCGCAGTTGACACAAAGTCTCGGGTCATTTTCAGAATAAATAACAAAAAAAAAATTCCTTGTCGACTTACAAAAAAAAAAAAATGATAAGGTGTTTGTATCTGCTCGGACAGCCAGGCAGCGCTGAAGGCGCAGTTCATGTGCGTTCACTTCCAGGTTGGTGTTAGAATGTTCTAAAAGACTGGAAGAGCTTTCTTCTCTGAAGGTTGTACTTCTAGTCTGGGTGCCAGGTCACATGGGGATTTTTGGGAATGAGAAGGTGGGATAGGTTTGCCAAATTAGGCGCCTCTCTTCCTTTCATTGGTCCCGAGCCTGCTTTTGGCCTGTCTTCTGGCACATGTCTGTCAGGCTTCCAGACATGTACAACTTCACAGCATTCATCCTTATGGATGAGCTTAGTTGGTTTTCGGCAGTCCAAAATACTCACTGGGAGTCCGGACAAGGCCATTAGTGTGACGTTGCTGTGTTTTACATGGAGCGCTCTTAGGCATCTGGTTGGATCTCTTACTGGGCATTGTGGTTGTGGGGCTCATGCCGGATCCATTTTGTAGAGTCTGTGAGACAGAGGAGGAAACACGCATCGATCTTATGACTCATTACTTGGATTGTGAGCAAATTAGGTTCAGGACCTTTGGTCGAAATAGGATGTCCATGGAAGCGCTTAGGCTATTTCCGCTTAAGGTTATTGTCCGATTTATTCAGACTGCGGTGAATCCCAGATGGATTAGATCCGGGTCTGGATTTTTGTTCTGGACGCGGTTTGTTGTTGCTTTTCTTGGGGTAGCTATATGGGCTCAGTGAGGCTTTGGCTAGCTTAGGGTATCCCTACCCACAGACAAATAATAATAATCATTATTTTTTTGTAATTCTTTTTTATATTATTTTCTAGAATTATTCCATTTATCTACACCTATGAGGAATGCCATTTATATATTGTAGAGACCATTAGTGAGACGTTGCTTTGTTTTTCACGGAGCGCTCTCAGGCATCTGGTTGGATCTCTTATTGGACATTGTGGTTTAAGGAGACATCTCTACATAATGGGGCTCATGCCGGATCCATTTTGTAGAGTCTGTGAAGCAGAGGAGGAAACACCGATCCATCTTATGACTGATTGCCTAGGTTGTGAGGAAATTAGGTTCAGGGGACCTTTGGTCGGAATAGGATGTCTGTGGAAGAGCTTAGGCTATTTCCGCTTAAGATTATTGTCCGATTTATTCGGACTGTGGTGAATCATAAATGGATTAGATCCGGGTCTGGATTTTTGTTCTAGACCCGGTTTGCTGTTGTTTTTTCTTGGGGTAGCTATATGAGCCCAGTGAGGCTTTGGATAGCGTAGGATTTCCCTCCCCACAGACTAATAATAATAATAATAATAAATAAAATGATAGTACCAACAAAAAAAAATATTACTAAAAGTTTTTCAGGAAAAAATAAATCTGGTGTGAAACACTCATACGATAATTTTTACTAAATTTGTATTTGTCTCTTATATTTGTTATTAATGGAAGAATCTAAATTTAGTAAACTGACTTTTTTGTGCAAAGGATAACCTCCCCCACTCGCCACAAAACCTCTTCAAATGAACTTTCTCATTGGAAATGGTTTCTAACAAAACTGATGCATCTCTGTAATTCATAGTTAGTGAAACAAATTTAATGTCGATGTTTTTATGGAGAATAAAAATCGCAAAAACCTGGAAAAACTAGTCAGTAAAAATTCACTTCCGGTCAACCGATTTTCCTTACAAACACGGAATTTTGTCCACATATTCAATTCTAATTAATATTAGAAGGAATCGTTTAATCAATTAAATTAGCACTTTATAGGAAAAACCTTTCAGCACTACGTCTCCTCCAAAAACCGCCTTAAAATTTCAATTTTCCCAGTGAAAGATTTCAAATAAAAGTTGTAACTCTTAATTTGTATAGTTGAAATACTATGTTTAAAGAAAATCGTTGGAGCCGTTTTCGAGAAAATTGTAAAAAAAAAAAAAAAAAAAAAAAAAAAAAAAAAAAGTGAAAAATCCATATTAACTAAAGTGGAATTTTTGACAGATAAATTTACCGGCCGATACCATGGTAATAATCACTTTTTTTGAACTCAGGAGGCCCAAAAATCGGATATTTCCGGTGAAAACTTGATATCAAAAATTTGAGACACGATTACAATACTTCTTCTTGTTATATAATTTTACTTCTTTTTTTTTTTTTTTTTTTTTTATTGAAATTACGACATTACTAAATTTAATTATTAAATTACGTATATCATCTGCATAAAAAAGTAATTGTTTTGATATTTTATAAAAAGATATCTGTTTTGTGCCCTGTTTTCTAATATTTTTTGCAAATTCAGCAAGCAATATGATATTTAAAAACTTCTAAAATAACAATTTATAAACAAGTTCTCTGTTTATTAATAAATCATGGCATTGGGTAATATGATATAATAAACATTGTATTAGCTGATATTACATTGTGATTGCTTTTATTTTAACTGTATTTATTGTTTTATTAACTATAGTATGTTGACAAGTTTCATATCATTTTCTCGTAGCTACGTAAATGTTAGATTAAAATCAATTTTCATCCTTGCATATTGCTAATTTTGCACATATTGGCTTTTATCGGTTAGTCTTCCAACTTAAAATTGATGTTCAATAAAAATTAAAAAAAACAAAAACAGACATTCCCATTATTGAAACATCGAATAATCAGAGATGTTTTCAATGATAGCCTGCTTCTTTCCTTAGTCATCGACCGGTTTCGTGCGTTCGCCCAACATCAGGATGTTTTTCTGATTATTGTGAAATTGATTTTAAAGTAAAACAAATGTTTAATCGATTTTCTTCAAATTTGGAATTCTATCAATGCTTCTGATTTATATTAATATTATAAAGGTGATAAAACTATACACTTATAATGAAATTACACTTATAATGAAATTACACTTAGAAGAAAGCATAATTAATGATACTGTTCCCTCAAAATCCCCCCCCCCCAATTGATTTTCCCTGGAAAAGGTTTCAAACCTTCCTGTCAGATGCGGTGCTTATATCTAAAAGGAATACCGACCGTTAGTTTCCTGCTATTTCTAATTTTTGAGATATGTTCAACCAGATACACACAGACACACAACACACACATCATTTGCTAAAAAAAAAACAAAAAAAAAAAAAACAGTTTTTACGCACTCAGAGACCTCGAAACATTTATTTCCGGTCAAAAATTAATTTCGAAAATTTGACGAGATCTCAAATACTTACTCTTCACTAGGGGTCAAGAAATTAAAACAACATCTAATATCTAACAACACGAGATTAAAAGTCCTTTTATAATACTCGTTCAGTGAGCAAACCTTAATTTCGAATTTGTAAAAGTGGGGCACAATTTATTCATTTGTTTTCAAAAAAAAAAAAAAAAAATTATTTTCATATTAAATTTTCCATTTCATCATACATTCTTCAAGTAAGTTAAGTTAATTAAATTTAGGAAATTTTGTAAGATTCTTTCCGAATGAGTTACTATTGTTTTTCATTCATGAATACAGAAGATTTGTTACATCTGGCTGACATATGTATATATATATATATATATATATATATATCTTATTATATACAATTGATGATCAATTCTTCTTTTTTACTTATACAACTTCTTCTTCTAAACGTATTTACAATTAATCAAATGCTCACATCACTCACTTGCCACCACTTATAGATGGAACGATTTGATTAATCATCTTTTTTTTTCTCTTTTCTTCTCACATCCGGCCAGTATTTTATAGAATGCAATCAGCTTGAAATTGCGTTGGAAAATTTAAAAATAGACAAAAATTTCTATTGGTTCATAAATTTATTTCTAATACGTAGGTGTTTGTAAAGTGGGGAGTATAAATCTTCTGATTAATGCAACTGAGGATTATTCAATTGGATAATAATTCAGACAGGTTTAATTAGATTAAAAATAATAATAATAATAATAATAATGAAAATTCTGAATAAATGAAAAGCACTCTAGTAGTGGGAGTTTATTATTGGGCGGGAATATTCACGTAGGTTGTTTACTGTATTTGTTGTAAAACTCATACAGTTATTGGCCATTGTTAGTTTCGAATTTCCGTTTTATTTGTTTATTTTTTTTTTACTTTCTTCACGCTAAAATTTGATATACATTATACATTCATCCGGTAGATAATCACCGGGTGATTAATTATATACTATATATCTCTAGTGTGATCGTATAACGGTATCACCTGATCATCCCCACAGAGGTGTTGCTGTTATTGTAGTAATCACCGTAATGGGTATTAATTTGTTCCTGTTTTCTAATTCTACGAAATGTAAAAAAATGAAGTTTGTTGACTGTTTTTTTTTTTTTTTTAATAAGAGGACGTTGACCACAATAAGTTATTTATTTCATGGTTTCTATGTTACATTTCATTATTAAATGAGATTTGATAGATAGAGAAAGTGACATAAAATGCTGATTGTACACTGACTGAAGATGTGTAAAGTCCATTATTACTATAAGGAGAACTTTATTAGCACTCTTGAACTAACCAAGAGTATGGTAGCGTGCAAGACTTGATATAGACTTGAATTATGTGATTCGAATAAGAATGATTGTAGCGCGAATGAGAGCGATTGTTTTGAATAAGTTGATTGTAGCGCGCCTTTTTATATGTATTCTTAAGTCCTCTACCAGTTTTTAACTTCTCCTTCCACTATAAAATTCTATAATTTGTATTTAAAAGATTTTAGAGATTTCTACAGAAGTTACGTCGTTAAATTTAATTCTTTCAATACTATTAACGCTGCATTCTGGACTAAGATGGAACTACATTGAAATGGCTACCTGAGCAAAGGGCCCACTAGCATGTAACTTTCACCTTCTACTATATTTATAATAGAGTTCTGAAAAAAAAATTGTAAAGTTTAAAGACAGTTGGTCAATTTTATAATTATTGTATCAACTGCAATAAGATAAAGTTGTGTGAGTGTTTAGCACCAGATTTTTATTGCACTCTGGAGATCCCTGCACATAAATTTCGGGTGAAAAATTAATCGTATTCACACACGACCAATCGTTCAGTTTTAGTATAAAATATTTGCTTATATTATTACTATTTTTGTTTTGTTTTTAAATTAAGGTGCGTCAACTATGGTCACTGGCGCCCGGAGCCTTCTCAGTGAGTGCACTGCACTTCGGACAGTGTCCAGTCGTTACAGACAACACTACTTTCCATCACCGGACAGTGAACTGTAGAAGCTCCTATGAAGAAAAAAATCTATCGGCAGCACACCAGGACTCGAACCCCGATACCTTCGCATGACAGTCCAACACGCTACCCACTGAGCTAATCCGTCCCTATTTTATTTACTGGTTATTATCCACAGCTGCCTTAGATTTTCGCGATGAATTCTACAAATTTTTTTTTTGCAAACTTATTATTAAATAAAAATCAATTATTATTAATTAAAAAAAAATAATCAACTTTATAAAATAAATAATAAAAAAAAAATTCTCTTATCAGTTTTAATATTTATTGACAGGAAATTAATACAATTTAAATTATGTATAAAATGGTTTTTAAATCGTCAAGGCTTAAAATTATAATGAGATGTTTATTACAACGCAATGGCGATAGGAGTTTTAAAGAAAAAAACAATCTGGTATGAAACACTCACACAACTTTCTCTTATTCCAGTTCTCAAAATTATAATTGACAAATTTTATAGTTTGTGTACCAAATTTAATGAAATTCCTCGAAAACTGAAAAAAAAACTGTCCAGTAAAAGCGCACTTCCAGTTTACTAATTTTCTAGAAACTCGGAATTTTGGCCATCTATTTATTTCTAATTAATATTGTTTGGATGATAGAATTGTATAATCAACTATGATAGCACTTTAGGGAAAAACATAACCCTACCCCCTCCCCTAAAAGTGCCCTTAAATGAATTTTCCCAGAAAAATGTTTTAAATAAAAGTTGCAGATCTTTGTATCTTAAGTTTATATACGATGTTTCAAGAAAATCGACGGCGACATTTTTGGAAAATCGCGAAAAAGTGAAAAAATCCTGTAGTAAAGTGGTAAAGTAAACGCACTTCCGGTTATCCGATTTTTTTGAAACTCTGATTTTCAACAACATATTCAATTGTAATTACTATTATTTAGATGATAGAATTGTTTAATAAACTGAAATAGCACTTTACAGGAAAACGTAACCCCACCCCATCCCCCAAAAGTGCCCTTAAATAAATTTTCCCGGAGAAAAGTTTCAAATAAAAGTTGTGGGCTCTTTGTATGTGTAGTAGATACACCAAGTTATAAGAAAATCATCGGAGCCATTTTTGAGAAAATTGCATAAAATTAAAAAAAACAATTAGTAAAGTGGTACTTCCGGTTGAGGAATTTTGACTGATAACGTACTGTCAGATCCCATGGTGATACCTAAACGGAATATTAAGTTTCAACCTTTAACGGCTTTTCGTTTTTGAGCTATGCTGTTCACATACATACACACACACTATTTCCTAAAAACCACTTTTTTGGTCTCAGGGGACCCCAAAACGGATATTTCCGGTGAAAACTCGATATCGAAAATTTGACAATACTTCCTCTTACTAGAAATATGAGAAAGTAAAAAGAATTCTTTGTTGCTCTACGTTTCGGGTACCATTGGTGCCCTTCTTCAGGAGCTCTGAAAATTTATTAGAGAAAAGGCACATTATTTGTACAGTATTATAGTGAATAAAAAGTGCATAGATTTATTACAAATAAAAGAAACATTCAAATTAAAGAGATATTAACAGAACAGATTGAGCATAAGATAATATTAAAAACAAGAAATTATAACACAGAAATGACAGTTAATTAAATGACATGATATCAACAAATGAGAGAAAATAAAATAGATAAAGATACCTTCAGGATACGAAAGGAGTGTATGTTGAGAACGTTGAGATTGAAATGAAGAGAGAGCATTTTTCAAATTAAAAAAAAAAAACTGTTAAAAGGTGGGAGGGATAAGAAAAATGTTTATAGTGAGGCGATGATTTCTTTGTCTTTTTTTAAAATTGACAGAGTTCGGATGGAGATGAATTTGTAAGAATTCGGACAGAAGACGTTTTGAATGGTTGGGATAAGTGGTTGGAAAGCACTTTTTCTTCATTACAATATTGTACAATATGTACCTTTTCTCTAATAAATTTTGCACAGCTCCTGAAGAAGGACACCAATGGTACCTGAAACGTAGGGCAACAAAAAAAATTTTTTTCTTTAAAACTCCTCTGGCCATTGCCGTATAAACACTCATTATAAATTATGTAAATTTAATAAAAATGAAAGAAAAATAGCCTTCAAACATAATTTGAATATTACTATTTCTTGAACCTGAACATCACAAATTAAACAATTACTTATATATAAATTTGTTGTATTAAGTTTGTCTGTTTGTATGTATGTAGTAAGTAGGTGTGTGCTAATATATATATATATATATATATATATATATGAATAAAAGTTTATTTTGTGCATGTGTTGTGGTAGTAATCATTGTATTATTATGATGATGATGTTTTTCATCCATTTCCTCTCACCTGGACCACGCCCACATTCTTCCACCCAATAACAACCACCTACTTATAAATAAAGTTCCAACTGTTCATCATATTTCTTGAGAGTAGTAAAAATTAAACGGGTGGCACACTATTGTTATAGGAATAAAATAGCATATGGTTGTAACGGGGTCCTAAAAAACTACGAGGAACTGACAAAACTTGTCACCAGGTGCCTCTCTATAATTTTCATTTATAGTCAACAGAAATATTGTAGACTTAAAAAACAATTTACCTCTCTTACATGACTGACAGGACTGGTATTTTTCTTCAACTGCAATACACTCACCACATAACTTTCTCTTATTACTGCAATTAAATACATTGGTGTCAACCATCTATATGTTATTGAGACACATTAGATGCACTGCTAGGATTCCAAATTTGAAGAAAATCGGTTAACCTTCAGATTGTAGAACCATCTCCCAAATGGTTAACTTAATATAAAGGTAATTTCTTTAATATCTTTTTATTCTGAAAAACGAAAGAAAGTTAAAAAAAAAGTTAGTACTTTGCTTCTCTAACGTAACCGTTCACTGATTTTTCTAGGTTACCTAACCATTACAAATGGCCTGTTTATAAAGTATCTAGGCACATTTTTGTGGTAATTGTACAAAAACATATTATTTATAATAAAAAGATATCCGGGATGGTAGAATGGCTGGCGAGGAAGAGTAATTTGGCAGAGCTATGATCAAGCAAACGGTTCTTCGCGATGCAAACGCACAATATTATGGTGGTTAACCATAAGTATGGTGGATTGTCATGTCACGTGGTTTGTAAAAAAACATAGCTGTACATACCTACAAATGATAAACAGACTCTGGACTTCTTTTTGTTGTTTGTTTGTTTGTTTCATCTAATTTAAATCCTAATTCTTTAAAACAAAAATTTTGCTGTGAAACAATAACACGACTTTCTCTAAACGTAGTTAATACATTTATAAAACTTACAAACTTTTTTTTAAACTTGGAATTTGAAAACAATTTTCTTCAAACTTGAAACATATATTTATCTGCACACACAAATAAACCTAACACTTTTATTCGAATTATTTTTCAGCAGAAATGTATTTTAACAGTTTGTGGATTACACTGTTAGATAGGATTTGATGAAGGTGTTTACTGTTTGATTCAATGAAATAACATTCAAATAACTGTTGAATGAAAACAAATATGAACGATCAATTATAATTATATTTAACTGCATTAAGACAAGAGTCCGTGTGAATGTTGGACATTGGATTTTTTATTTTGGATTTATGTAAGTATTTACACCCACAGACTGGTCCAAAAAGTACTTTTTTCAAGAACATAACTTATATTTTTCCTTACAGTAACAAAATGAATATGTATATGGATTTAAATTGAGAGTTGAAAGTTTATAATCTGTAGCTAGATTATGTGGTGCAATGACATCTGATATAGAGAGAGTGGGGAGTGAATTGTATGGGGTTTTGTAGTACAAGATTGGAGAAGAACACCCTTCTATTTTATAATGTTTCTTTATGAAGGGATTTATCCCCTAGTACATTTGATGTGTAGGGTTTACCACACATGGCAGTACCGAACTATAAAGTTGTTACATTGTATTTATATAGCAACTTAAATATGTAAATGTAGAAATATAAAGATATTCTCCAAGCCAAGTTTTATAAACTTTATCAGTATATATTTTTTAGATTCACCTCTTAACGTGTTGTCTTTTCTAAAAATGAAATCTAAGAAATTGTTGCTTTAACACAAAGTTATATCATGATTCTCTAGAGAAAGAAATTAATTCCATTAAACATGGATTGACTGTTAGTATTTGGTCCAACTTGGGAATAAACTGCTGAAAAAATTTGGAGTTCAGATTCCGTTTTAAATTCTTTTGGTTCTATATCCTATTCACCATAAGACGAACTTAATGCAGGTATGGTTGAATAAACGAGGGAACAGAAGTGGTAAAATGAAGGGGAGACATCGTTAAATGCCCTCTATGGCAGTGATGGCACGAACCTGTAGCACGCCTATCCGAGAGTTGGCACGAACGAAATTTTTACTGACATTTTAACGATTTTCAAAAGATATCTGTTAGCTTCTTCACTGATGAAACAGAACGCGCACAAACAAAAGTATAACTTATATTCGGTTATTTTTACCAACGAATTTCTTCACACACACAATCTTCAGAATTAGCGTTTTTGGGGTTAAAACAAGCACAGTATGTTTTAACGTGGAATGAGGAGTCTATTTGGTTTAGAATCAATACTTTGGTTATTTTACTGACGTTTGAAATTATTAGCATTGAAATATTTGCAATTTAAAATTCTATTCATTTAGTTTTGTTTATAATAAAATTTTTATTGTTTTGGTACAGCAAATTATTTACACCAACTTATTTTAGAAAGGTAACAATTTCATTTTATGTTCTCAATTCAATTTTTTTTTCTATTGTGTTTTGTGATTGATTAGACTTTGATGTGGATATCTTAATCCAAACTAGTATACATCATTTGAACCAAACGAACTAAATTAGTATACTTGCAGCATCTCTGTCTCTAAGAGTATTGTATAGTATTGAGAATGTCAGTGTAAATATGCTGAGATGCATTTATGCGTTTTATTTTAGTGGCTACCGCCGCATTTTAGTTCAAGATTCGCTTCTCATGAGGACAAATGGGTATCTTAAAAGTTAATTAACATTTAAAAGTAAGTGGAAATATTATAATCGTGTCAAATTTTGAATTTCGAATTTTCACCGGAAATGCACGTTTTGAGGACCTCTGAATCCGACAAAGTGGTTTTTAGAAAATCGCCTGATGTGTGTGTTGGGTTGTGTCTTATGGATGAATGTGAACAGCATAGCACAAAAAATTACAGAAAATTCAAACTTGACATTCCGTAAAGCTATCACCATAGAATCCGACAGTAAGTTATCTGACAAAATTCCTCAACCGGAAGTACCACATTACTGAAGGATTTTTCACTTCCAAAGAAAGTAAACGTGTCATTTATAACTGAGTAAATTGCGGTAAGAGAAACTCTGTGTCAGTGTTTTACACCAGCTTTTTTTTTTAATACATATTTAGGTTCCATTAAACAATATGAAGTATTTTGTTAAAAATCCATATTTAAACAAAATGTGTCAACTTGAAGAAGTTTAGAATGCAGTAACAGATATTGTGTGAATGTTTCACATCAAGATTTTTTTTTTTTAAATAGAAAGAATTCAATAAATAATGTTCAAATAAGTTTGATATTAACCTGGAATAGTAATTGTAAAGGAGCTAGTAATTTTTGACATGATTCCTATCTAAATCATAGGCTATATAGGAATTCCTAAAAAGGAGTACAATGTTTTTATAATAAGGCACATGATCTCTTAGCACACATACTGTAACTTTTTTTTTCTTCTTCTAACAATATGTAAGTTATAATAAAGATAAAGTGGGGTTGTGGATGGAAGGAATTCCGCGTTAAGTATGGGAACATCGTCCGTGCATGGAATGTAGGTCAACATGGACGTTTTTAGTGAAATGAGGTTCTTCAGAATTTAGTTTTATAATATAGAAAATAAAATAAATCAAATTTTTGTTCATATTTTTACTTTCTTTTTCACTGCTGTAAGAAGAAGTATTGCAATCGTGTCAAATTTTCCACCATTATCTTGCCCGGAAAATGGTGTTTGTGAACAGCATAGGTCAAAATGAAAAATCACAGAAAGTTCGTACTTGACATTCCATTTGAGTATCACCTAAGGGATCCGGCAGTAACTTATCTGTCAAAATTCCTCAACAGAAAGTACCAGTTTATTGAATGGATTTTTCAGGTTTTTACGATTTTCTTTAAACTTCGTATACTGGCTGTAACTCACTTTTATTTGAAACATTTCCCTGGGGAAATTATTTTTTGGGGTTTCCAACAGCAGCGCTGAGCTTTCCTCTAAAGTAACCATTTCAGTATACATAATCATATGTTCTCCAACCTCTGCAATATTAATATAGGTTAGAATAGATTGCTAGAATTCCAAATTTAAAGAAATTCGGTCAGCTGGAAGTGCGATTGTACAAAATAGATTGTTGAGGTTATGTATGAGGAAAATATTGGAAATAAGAGAAGTCTGATTTATAAAGCTACAGAAAAAAAAGGATTAGATTTGTAATCAAGTCACCAATATCAGTAACCAAAATCATGAATGGTTAGTTAAGATTTGCACACATTTGTATTTTCTATTTCTATCATAACTGCATTACTGGCTACTTTGATCAGCTGAATGGGTGGTTGGGTCCATAATGCTGGATAACAATCAACGGGTGTGATTTGTATATAAACATGGTTGAAGTCATCTGTCTACATAATCCAAAACCGATCAGAACCAAAATAATGAATCATGGCTACGACGAATAAAATCAATCACTAGCGTTAATCATTCAAATATTATATTTAAAACAACAAACTGATATATTCAAAATGGAATTTATTGTTTTTATGTCGCTTTATTACTATCTATAATAAATACCTAATAATATTTTAAAATAGTATTCAGATTCATATCAAATGCTATTGTTTACAGGGACCTAAGGCCTGCCAGTTTGGACAAAGGACAAGAAGCTTGCCGTTTACGAGTTTACGAACTTTACGCTTGGGGTGGCCCTCTGACAATAGCTGCAGTTGCTGCTATTTTAGACAATTTACCAGATGGTTCACATCCAAATTTTCTAAAACCACGTTTTGGCCAACAAAGATGTTGGTTTTATGGTAGGATTCTCTCTCAATTGTTTATTACTATTTTTATATTGCATATGTATACTGCATATGCCAATGAGTTGTTCATGTTTATTAGAATAAACAAATTTGAATGTACAATTATTCTAAGAAGAAGCCAGTATAAGAAGGCGTTTTTCTGAGAGTGATTGTAGGATGTATTTTTAAAGTTGAAAAAGACATCGTGGGATTAAGGCAATAACCGTGGAAGATGCTCATGTGCTGCGGGGACACCTTTTTTGGATTTGAAGGAACTGGATATATAAATAAAGATCAAACAAGGGTACAGTAAAAATGAAAAAAAGATTTCAGCTCATCCTGTTTAACGCCCACTTTGTATAACACCTACAGAAGTAGAGTGTTTAGTTATGAGAGTCTAGTCTTCCATCGTTCATCTACCCTCAACCATAAAAGATTAAATTTAATATTACCTTATTGTAGGAGTTTATGAAAATTTTCACTGTAAATTATTTAATATAATGTATTTTTGTGTTTTTCTTTAGGTGATGCTGAACTACTATCATATTTCTTTGGACCAATAGGAGTTCTACTACTTTTGAATGTTACTTTATTTGCAGCAACAGCTAGAGAACTAACCTGTGGTTTATGGAAGACAGAGGTTGTTAAATCTAATACAGAAAGGTAATTTTTTTGTTTTTATTAAAACATATTAATATAATTGAGGAGATTTAGGGAAAAGGGGCCCATTGGTAAAATTTGATTTTGAGAAAATCTACATTGAATGTTACTTATTATTGAGTCTCTGTTATTGACACTGCAACCATAGTCTCTTTTAATACCACAGTTCTCAATGAATTTGTAGCCTATATAAGTTTTATGAGTAAAATCATGTTAGATTTAAAAAAAAATGCTAATGTAACTATTAACACTAAAGGCCCTTTTTATGCAGAACTAAATTTTAAATAAGTCTGTGTTCTGAAGTTTTACCTTTCAGTTTCCGTTTCATATAGCCTTCTTCACTTGCAATATTATCATCAATATTAATTGTTAACATACTGAAACAGTGCAGTAACAAACAGTATCACAGCCACTCAGATGATATTCCCACCAAAAAAAAAAACAGCTGATTAAAGAAAAAAATGTGCTGCTACCTAGAGTTGATCTATTGAAATAAAATTTGGCCAGCATTATGCAGGAAGGTATGGCCGTTCATTTGAAATGTTCTGTGGGGGTAAAGGAACTATGGTTCTATGGATCCCTTTTCCCCAGATCTCCTCAATTGTAGCAATAAAATTTTTGTTGCAAAAAAAAAAAATTGATGGTTTTAGTGTGACCTATTTCAAATTTGGTTTATTTAGATTTTATTTCTTATTAATTTGAAATATAATATTAAAATTGCAATTTGTGACGAAGATTTGCACATAAACATATACGAACTGTGTCTTAGGTATAAAAGTCATTTTAATTTCCTCCTTCCGCTTTAAAAAAATATTAGCTCCTTATTTTTATTTATCTATTCTGTATTTATTTTTAAAATATATATCTTTTATCTTTTTCAGAGCTACACTTGGCCGAGTATGTTTGAAATTGGTGGTAGTCATGGGAGTAACCTGGGTGGCTGATGTAGTGTCTTGGGCAGTCGGTGGACCGGATTATGTCTGGTATTTAACAGATTTGATTAATGCACTACAAGGTGTATTAATATTTGCCGTTGTCGGTTGTCAACCACAAGTATGGGCAGCTGTTAAAAGATTATGGTGCCTAGCTGAAAATCCCACTGATGGTAACAATGTCAGATCGTCATCATCACATGCATTACCATCGCTCAACGATCATAATACATCAATCACAAAGCCAGTAGAGACCCTGTGTTAGCTGTACAATGTTAATAAAAAATGAACAAATCGGACAAATTCCTAAATACAGTTCCTTTATAATGGAAATAAAGGAATCTTGTATTTTAAATTAATTTTTAAATCGCCTGTATGACAATTTACATAGGGCAAGGCTTTAATTTTTTTTTTAATCTGTATATATATTATTTATTTGATATAATGAAAACAGACTGAATTGTGATTTTTTTTTTTTTAATTTGCTTACTCACCGGTGTCCACAAGTAAAAAAAATTATGTACTTTTTTATTGTTTTTAAAAAAATATATATATATATATTTATATGCATTTATATTTAAATTTTATCGCAATTTGTGCCAAGTATATTGGAAAAAATGAGACGTGGTATTGACGACAATTTTGAAAAGGAATATTAGTGGATGATCTAAATGACGTCACACTTACTACTTCACACTGAAGTTGTGCTTATCATGTTTGTAGACATGAAAGTATTCTTTTATTTTCTTTGTTTAAAACCAAATAATTAAAAAAAAAAAAAAAAATTTTTTTTGAATTAACATACTATTAAAAAAAGAATTCAAAACAGAGTAGCTGATAACAATTAAATTCGATAAGTAAATAAAAACATCAACTAATTCAAAGTTGTCGAGCTGTACTCATTATTTTAATCTTGACAATGAATTTTTATGACTGTTTTCGATTTTTAGAATATGATTTAGTTTTTTTTCTTTTTGTGCAAGACTCAATTTTTTTTTTTTTTTTTATAGTCGTAGTATTATTCTTTATTTATTATATACTGTAGATTATTTATACCTAGTAGTGTGTAAAATGTAAATAATTGATATTAAGTACAAATTTCACACAATAATTTTGTGTTATCATATGTTTAAGAAGAAAGAGATTTTTTTTAATGTATGATGAACAAAAAAAAAAAAATGTTTGAACGATCTGATCTGCTTGTGGTAAAAGCTTGTTTTTTTTGTTTGTTTGTTTTTTTATTTTACTTACTAATAGTGGCTGGATTGTACCAAATAACTAAAAAAAAAAAACTTTTATATATAAATGTGATTTTTTTTTATATTATCTTAGAATTATGACTGTTGGATAGTATCGATATTTAAGGATACTAAAAGATTGTTAAAATATTTACATAAATCAGAGCGGCTTGTGTAAGTGAACTTTATAATGGAGTGTTTGTTGCGAAATACGAAACGAAACTTTTTCACACTAGAGGCGGTAAGTTAAATGAAATCATCATAATGAAAATATAATAAAAATATTATTTATTTCTAAAATTAATAACATTTTTTTTTCATTATGAAATTCTTTTTTAAAATTCTATTCTTTGCTCTTACTGTTTAATGAATTCAACAGTGAGTACTTGCATTGCCGTTAGATTGTATTTATTTCAGTTACGACTAATTCTGTACGTGTTTTGCATAAATGTCCAGTGATGATTTTCGTATCTAATTTTGAAGATTTGAAAATGTTAAGAGATATAAAAGTAAAACAAAAAGTTTTGAAACTTCTTGTTCAACAAAAAATCATAAAAAATTTATTTCCTTAAAGAATTTTAAGAAAACTTTTTTTTTAGTACAAGATTCTTATATATTTTGGTTTTATTTAGAATATCAAACACTGGAAATAATCTTGTAAGCTATTTGAATGGTTGCATCCATTGTAATAAAATATACTGTGTGACGGATTTTTTCAATTAAATATATTTGCATAAGTTCATAACATATGCAAATAGGAGGTGGCCTTGAATATATATTTTTTTTTTATCTGTAACAAAGATTACTTCTCTATAAATAATGTATTGCTATTATTTTTCAATTTTCTCTTTTTATAAACAAAACAAAAAAATTTTATTATTTATTAGAATTTTTTTATGTTCCTTTGACATGAATGTTACCATTCAGTACTTCTTTTTATTCAACTAAGTGAAGCATATTATATTATTATTATTCACGAACAAAGAAAAGATGAAACAAAATTATAACAATATACTATTTTTTTTTGTTTCATACTTATAGATCTTTTAAGTTCCAATGTATATAGTTTTTCATGTATTTAGTTTTATTATTTATAAGTTGTGTCTAATATACTAAGATATTTTTCCCAAAGATAAAAATTATTGCGTTTTTATTTTAAACTAAATATAAGTTTTTATTTTTAAAAATTAACTAACTGGTTTGTTAAAAAAAAAAAAATAATAATACATAATCATGTATTACGCATATATATTTTTGTAAAATATATAAAAAAAGAAAACAGTATTATTATTACAGATTTGTATTCTTGTCTGAAGTATTTCCCCAGAACCTTTTTTTCCAAACCTCATCATACGAGCACTGTCCATTTGGTTAATCCGATACTTTGTGAAGATAGTTTATTATTGGAATAATTACCTTCACAGTAATGGAAAAAGAAAGAGAAACATGTCACATAACATATAAAAAAACATCCAAATAAGGGCTATACTACTCAGAGTGGTGAGCTCATATGTTCCGCAGGGGGGACTCGCAGTTTTGGTTTTCTTTTCCTCTTAACATTTGCATTCCGTTTTATTTTTTTCATTTTGATTGACGTTTTTAATCAACAGCTCTCTAAAAATGTGAATTTATTTCAAAATTCATAATAAAAAATAAAAAGGCAATAAAGTAATAATGAAATTGTGTGTAAATTACTTTAAAATGATATTAAACTGCATTAAAATAGCCAATTAGATGAGGGAGGAGTTTTTTCATCACTAATAATTGCAAACTCACCTGTTTCCTGGAAATTAAACACTCTGTATTCACTACATACTTTTTAATGGTGGTTTTTGATTTAGTGCATTTATGTAAACTACGAATAGATTGGTACGTTTTATACTCTAAGGTCCCACTTTGTGCATTACACACAGAATATGCTTATCTTTATCTGTAACATTATATTAACTTATTTTTTGTCGGTAATTTTCTTTCTATTCTCCAATATTCCGTTGGGGCGGAGTTTCTCTTTTACCAATTTCACTCTTTTTCTTCAAAATTTTTATTAGAAATGTGTAAAGTACATATGTTTTCGGCTCTGGTTGAATCAAAAATTGAAATGCCCAAAAGAAATCCCCGAAAATCCTAAAACCCTGAAACCCAATACTTTACATATAAGGTGTTTATGAAGTCACAAAACAATTTTTGATGCTGGTATAGTGTGTGCTCTACCGTCATGATTCTGGTATAGTGTGCGGTCTACAGGCATGATCTGGCTATTATGCATCAATCGGCATGATTCTGGCTTAGTATGCTACCCATAAAAATTAAAACTATTATTTTCAAACCAATTATTATCACGGTTGAATTTTACTTATGGCGGTCCCTCATGACGGTAAGCGCGCGAAAATAGAACACTGATCCACTTATTTTCGAGTTGGACCGGCTTTTATTTTGAAAGGTTTTTTTTTGGTCAACGGGTGATAGGGAGGGTGGAGCCCTGTAAAAGAGATCACTGAAGGCTTTACTGTAGTAAGGTAATACTTTCTAGAGTAGAGCACATATTTTATACAGTAGATACCATTAGAGTTGGTACAGCGCACACTATACCGGCACCCAATTTTTTGTAAATCTAGTTTTATGCAGATAAATAGAATTGCAATTCTTTGGTAAGATAAATCTATTCTAAAAAAATTAACACTTTTTTTTTTTGTATCTATTAGCTAGACCAATAAACAATTAAAAGATTTTCTCGAACCTGTATTATTTCTACGCGATCATCGCCAAAATTGTTATTTACATTTGAACAAACTTGCGAATTAAGAGTCTCACGCAAAAGTATATTATATTAATTCTCCGGCTGAATTTTATAACAAAAATGCGAGTCTGTTTGTTTAAAACTGTACAAACGAAAGAGTGATAATTTTAAAGTCATATACACTTCTTTCTTTTTTTTAACTAATTTATTACTATTAAAATTAGAGAGCATTTTAATTATTCCATAACATAGTAAATGAATGTTTAATAATTCATTTTTAAAGATAATAATTATCAATGATTCCCATTCATAAATAGAAACCAATGAAATTACTGATACTACTTAATTCTTAAACAAACTTAATTTGGTGAAATTTTCGTTCAACAAATAAAGTAGCTTTTCCGAAATGATAGTAAAAGCGATTATAATTTCTACAAATGCAAAAACAGATTTATAACATTAACAGACTTTTAAGAAAGAAAAAAAATATATATATACTAAAATCTCAGGAAGTATATCTTGATCATTCCAAGACTGAAAAATATTATTATAATCAACAAGATGATTTCAAAAAAGAAGTCATACATTTATTTGTACAGATCGTTAACAAAATTCTCCTTTTAATGAGATTTTGAATAAAATATACATTATCTACAAGGTCTAAAATAAATAAATCTTTTTAAAAACAAAGAAAGAAAAGTCCTCTTAAAATGGTGAGTTTTCTAATTTAAGTGGATAACTTAGCATTTTGTTTGATATGAAATAATAAGCGTAATATAGTTGACGGTGTAACGCCTGGTATTCTACTGGCAGCTGCAATCTGTTAACAAAACGTTATTTTTATTTTGATAACAAACCAAAAATATGTCATAAATCATTAAAAAAAAAACATACAAAATAACAAATGTATCAAAATGGATTAATCCTGGCGCTTACCGTTTGTGGCATTGCTTCCATGAGTTTTTCTTGTTCTTCTGTTGAAATACTCAAAGATGAGCTTGAAACAAAGAATCATAAATTATTTTTACTTTTAATCCATTCTTCAATTACTTAATGTTACTTTATTTTTTTAAGGGCGCAAATGCCATTAGGGCGTTGAATATCATTGGAATCATATTTATATTTGGCCATCAAAACAGGATTTGTTCATTCATTTTTAGAAGGCAGATAACATGTGAATTAAAGTTCATTTTATATTAACTAGCCGTGGTTAAAGTAAAGTATTAAAGAATATAAATTTAGCATTTATAAGCATAACTTGAACTGTGGACCTCCCGCCCCCTTTATCTAATTTGTATTTGTTGATAAAATAAAAACTTCCAAAGCCTTATAAACAAGTTTTATTCTTTGATAATAAACGATTCACTTACGCAGTGTAATCAATTCCAGAAGGTATAATCATTGCTTGATCCTGTCGAATTTGTTGAACTTGTTCTTGCTGCTGTCCAACAGCATAATTGTATATAGCTTCAATTTTTAACCTCCTACAAAGATCTTCATTTTCGGCTAATTTCGAAAATTCATTTGGAAGAAATTTAGCTAACATTTCAATTGTTATATTAGCATTTGAATGAGAAAGCATATCTGTTGCCCTATAAAAGTTCACTATAAACATTAAAAGCTAACTAGATATTTAAATAAATAAAAAAATTAAATCATTTACGTTTTCTGTTCGGTATTTGGAGATGGTGACATTTTGAGTATTTGTCTCCAAGTACATACTGGATAACTAATTGAATTACAAAGTTCCAATGCATCTTCCATACTTTGTTTAATATTTTTAGTCTTTACATATCTTTCGCTGGACACACAACCAACGTGATAGCCTGAAATAAAGTATATATCGTCATTAAAAATGTTTTAGAGAAAAACGTTAAATAAACCTTTGAAAGAAAATACCTTTTGGAGTAAGCCTCAAGTCAGCATTATCCGGTCTTAATGAAAGCCGAAATTCAGCTCTACTTGTGAACATGCGATATGGTTCTGAAGTACCTAATGTGGTAAGATCATCAATTAAAACGCCAATATATCCTTCAGTTCGGCCGATTGTCATACCGTCCCAATCTTGTGCCTATTTGAAAAAATGCACATAGAAGTGGTTGAATTGTTAAACAGACCCAACATACTGAGAGGCGGCAACACTTTGTTTTTGCTTACCGAGGCTGCAGCATTTACGCCAGCTATTATGCCTTGAGCAGCTGCTTCTTCATATCCTGTTGTACCATTTATTTGGCCAGCAAAAAATAAACCTGAGATTTTTTTAGTCTCGAGTCTTGGGGTGAGTTCTCTAGGATCAACATAATCATATTCTACACCATAACCTGTAAAAAAGATTTTGCCATTGAACTGCCAATAAATCATACAATTATAAATTTAGAAAAGAAAGTTACAGATGCTAAGTGAATCTCTTCAAAATGTAATTTAACCTGGCCTTAATACTTCAGCTTTTTCTAATCCTTTTATCCTGTGCACTAATTCAACTTGTAGTTCTTCTGGCAGAGTGCACGATAAGCCATTTGGATAAATAACGTTTGTTTCAAGACCTTCAGGTTCTAACCAAATTTGATGGTTTTTAGATCCAAATCTATATAAATAATTGCATAAAAGCTATTAAACCAAACTGTCGTACGTTTAAATATTGAATACAATCGATTATTGCAAGAATTACCTTAAAACTTTCGATTCAATCGATGGGCAATATCTTGGTCCATTAATTTCTTCAGTTACGTGTCTGTTAACATTTAAATTATCTAAGATAATATTGTTTATACTTGGGTTAGTATACGTAAGATAACAAATCTTTTGATCTTCTGGCTAGAATAATGTTAAAAATTTTTATTTAAACACGAGGTACCATATCAGTGCAAACACTAAGTACTTCATAATTTTGTAATACCATGAAAGGAGGTATTTTTTTTCTTTTTTGGAAGAAAAAATTACAAGAAATCCAAATAAGTATTTTAAATCAAATATTATATAATATAATGAAATACTTACTTTAATCCAAACTTTATCATTCATAAATGAAAATGGTACTGGTTTCTCATCTCCTTCTTGTGCTTCACAAACACTGTAATCTATGGTTCGACCATCTAATCTTGGAGGTGTGCCTGTAAATTAGTTGACTGATTAAAATTAATCTGAATAGAAAGTGAAATATTCAGGGAAACGATTTCAGTATTTTTTTTGAACATGCTATAAGCAAGCAACTACTATCATTAATATGTTGGTGATACCAAATCCTGCGCTATCCCCTTCGTAATGAAAAACAGAAAGCCAGATATAAACTGAATCCGCAAAGAAAAAAGTTACGAGGAACAGCCCAAGTCTTCAAGAGATATCCTCCGCCTATCAAATAACTTGAATCAGATGTCAGAACCCAAACAATTTGTGATAAGATTGTGTACCGTCTTCTACTTTAGAGGAATACGCAGCAACCTTATTAGTAGAGATGTCCGCTTGAAACACAAAGTCTAAAAAGAGACTACGTCGGCCTGTTTGGTAAAATTTTCGTTCAACAAATAAGATCGCTTATTTCAGCAACCTACTTAAGTTTATTCTAAGGAAGAGTGCTTAGAAGGTGAGTATCGAGTGACAGTCCATCTGCAAGTCCGGGATTAACCTTCTCTTCATTACCAGAAATCTAAATGACCTGATGTGATGTGGTGACCAGATTGGAAGGCCATTCTGAGAGGATAACAGCTCTTCCAATATCTTTGAACAATCTAGGACCAGAATGTATCAATGGGTTTCCAATGATGGGAATTGCAGCCTTACTTTAAAAGTAATACATCAACCTTATTAGAAGCTTTTCATTGGTTTTGGGAAAAACTTATAACTGTATTTCTCCTGAGCCGTATTTGGTAAGCTGTAAGTTACAAGCAACATTGTGAGAATAAAATAATTTCCTGTACAGTGATGCGATAGTCCAATATTAATTTTATCTCTATCTGAGATTTTTTCCGAACTGAAACTCTTGGGACAATATATTGATTTTTAAAAAATGCAACTACTTCCATCATTAGGAATATATTAACAAGCTGCTTCCTAACTGTCTAATAAACACATGAATATTCTAATTACAATTTGTAATTTAAGTGTTGGTACTTCCTAACTCCTTTCTAGAACTCAGAATATTGCCATCTAACATTTCTGATAGACTGAAAGAGTCCTTCGTAGAAGGTAATCTGAAGTTATAAGAATGATTAAAAAACGTAAGTTTTTAACATTCAATATTACGCACAAAAAGTGTAATGCGACCAGCAAGCAACTAAATAGATAATGAATATTTATTAATCTTTCAATAAATTTAAAAGTAATTATTAAGACTGGACTGGAATAATCATAAAAAGTTTGTTCGATTTTAATTCTGAACTAAAACTCTTCGTATATTCAAACATTCAAGTATAAAACCACGAAAAATCTCAGAGATTAAACTACGGTTACTGAACAATGTAAAAATATTTTATTAACACATTCACTTAAAGTAATAATGAGAACTTACACAATTATAAAACTTATGTACCGGTTTTTAATCTTCCCATTTTGAAATTCAATTTCTTCAGTTTGTCTGCTAAAGCTACGGCAGGTTCATCACCAAGTCGTCCGGCCGGAAATACATCAAGTCCTATATTTATTTGTCCCTTAAGAAATGTACCAGTTGTAAGCACTACAGATTTAGAGAATATAGGTGCACCTCCTTCTACGATAAAACAAATATTAGAATGTTTTAGGTTTAGACTGTAAACTATAATGACAAAGTTAATAAATTTTTGGAGAACTTACTGATCAATACTCCAGCGCATTCCATTTTGGTTGTGTCATTTTTGTAAACTGTAGGTTTCTGTAGGATAAGATCGTCCACAGATGATGCAATAATATGAAGATTAGGAGT